>OY821523.1:0-18561 GCA_963682025.1 Cordilura impudica | reverse complement strand
AAAAATAAATTATATATAAGTATAAAATTATAATTCAAAAAATAAAACTTAATAAATAAATTTTTACATTATTATTTTGCAATAACTGACCTAATTGAGCATTTTTAACCATACTTCGATATAAATTTTGTGCTCCAAAGTATTCTGATCAACCTTGATCAAAAGATTTAATTGTATAATTACCAATAATTAAAGAATAGTATATAATACCATAAGTAGAGATATAAGGCATAAACCACATCGAACCTAAAAAATTTCTTACACTATAATTATTTAAAGCATTATTATAAAAAAATAAAGAAACGTTAGAAATTATATAGCCACTAAATCCCCCAATAATACATACAAATAATGTTATTAATTTTAACTCTAAAGGTAAAATTACAACTACAGGAGTTGAAAAAATTAATCAATTTAATATACTACCCCCAAAAATTCTTAAAATTAATAACCCTATTATTCTTTTTAATATAACTCAACTTTCATCACTTAATATATTTAAAGAAGAAAAATTCGAATCTCCAACTATAGAGTAATAAACTAACCGAAAAGAATAACAAACTGTTAATCCAGTAGAAAAAAAGAATAAAAAAAAGGAAAAAAAATTAATATAAGATAAAGAAACTATTTCTAAAATTAAATCCTTTGAATAAAACCCAGCTAAAAATGGTATACCACATAAAGCCAAATTAGCTAAATTAAAACAAGAAGAAGTTAACGGCATTATTATGCTTAATCTCCCCATTAATCGAATATCCTGAGAATTATTTATATTATGAATAATAGCTCCAGCACATATAAATAACAAAGCTTTAAATAAAGCATGTGTCAATAAATGAAAAAAAGCTAATTTATAAAACCCTATAGATAAAATTCTTATTATTAATCCTAACTGTCTTAATGTAGATAAAGCAATAATTTTTTTTAAATCAAATTCATAATTAGCTCCTAACCCAGCTATAAATATTGTTAATCCAGACAATAATAATAAAAAATTACTAAATAAAGAAATTTTAAATAAAATATTAAACCGAATTAATAAATAAATACCTGCTGTTACCAAAGTAGAAGAATGAACTAATGCAGAAACAGGAGTTGGTGCAGCCATGGCAGCAGGTAATCAAGAAGAAAATGGAATTTGAGCTCTTTTTGTTATAGCAGCTAATATAACAAATATGCCAATAATTTTCATTTCTAAATTATTTTGTATAACTTCTAAATAAAAAATATAATTTCAACTTCCATAATTTAATATTCAAGCAATAGCTAATAATAAAGCAACATCTCCAATACGATTAGATAAAACAGTTAATATTCCAGCATTATAAGACTTAATATTTTGAAAATAAATAACTAAACAATAAGAAATTAAACCTAATCCATCTCATCCTAATAAAATACTAATTAAATTTGGTCTAATAATTAATAATATTATTGAAAAAACAAATATAAGGACTAATATAATAAACCGAATAATTTTATAATCATGTTCTATATATTCCTTTCTATAAAAAATTACTAAAGAAGAAATTATTAAAACAAAAGATATAAAAATCAAACTTATTCAATCAAATAATAAAGTTATCACTACATTTATTGAATTTAAAGAGACTACTTCTCATTCAATAAAAACTATACTATCACTTAAAATAAAACTTATTCCTAGTATAAAAAATAATAAACTAAAAAAAAATAATACAATAAAACTAATTTTACAAATTGATAAATACTTAATGATTTAAAAAGATAAAACTCTTATCATTGATACCACAAATCAATATTTTTATTAAACTATTTAAATATAATCATAATATACACACATCACTCTTTAAAATTAATAAGTTTAAAGGAAATCAATGTAAAAATAAAAGTAAGTACTCACGTAATTTACCACCTCTAAAAGAATATGCCCCAGAAAAAATTTTTCCGTGTTGACTATATGCATATAAATATAAAGTATAAGCAGCTCTAAAAAAAGATAGTATAGATAATATAAATATAGAAACTCAAGACCATCTAACAATTCTATTAATTAAAGAAATTTCTCCTATTAAATTTAATGTAGGAGGAGCAGCTATATTAGCAGAACTTAATAAAAATCATCATAATGCTATAGAAGGCATAAAATTTAATATACCTTTATTAATAAATATTCTTCGACTTCCAACCCGTTCATAAGAAATATTTGCTAAACAAAATAATCCAGAAGAACATAACCCATGAGCAATTATTAAAACATAAGAACCACAAATTCCTATATAAGTTAAAGTTATTAATCCAGCTAATACAATTCCTATATGTGCTACTGATGAATAAGCAATTAAAGCCTTTAAATCTGTCTGACGTAAACAAATTAAACCTACTAATACTCCACCAACTAATCTAATTCTAATTCAAATAAAATTAAACTTTAAACATATAAACTGTAAAAAAGAAAATACTCGTAATAATCCATAACCCCCTAATTTTAATATAATACCAGCCAAAATTATAGACCCAGAAACAGGAGCTTCAACATGAGCCTTCGGTAATCATAAATGTACTAAAAATATAGGTATTTTTACTAAAAATGCTATAACTAAAGAAAAATATAAAACCTCATAATTAAATATATAATTATTTAATAAATAAAAATTTATAGTCCCAGTAATTTTATATAAATAAAAAATACCTACTAATATGGGTAAAGACACTAACAAAGTATAAAATAATAAATATATTCCAGCTTGTAATCGTTCTGGTTGATACCCCCACCCTAAAATTAAAAATAAAGTTGGAATTAATCTACTTTCAAAAAATAAATAAAATATAAATAAATTTATTCTTCTAAAAGTAAATACTAATAAAATCAATAACAATATAATATTTAATAAAAATAAATTTACATAATTTCTATATTTTAAAATTGATTCACTTGCTATCAATATTAAAGAAATAATTCATACTCTTAATAAAATTAAACCATAAGAAATTAAATCACACCCAAATAAATAAGAAATTGATATAAAATAATTTCTATATATATTTATTAAAATAAAAATAAAACTTAAAAAAAATAAAAATCTTTGAACCATTCAATAACTATTATTTATTAAACATAGTGGAAATAAAAAAAAAATAAATATAATAATTTTTAACATTATAAAATATTAAATCTTTGAAAATAATCATTACCATGTGTACGAATTATTGAAACTAAAATAGAAAGCCCTAAAGCTCCTTCACATACTCTAAAAGTTAAAAATATTATACTAAAAAAATTTTCATAGTTAAATAAATTTAAATAAATAAATAATAAAATAAATAAACTTAAAACAATATATTCTAAACTTAATAATATAGATAATAAATGCTTTCGATTAGAAACAAAAGTAAATACTCCTATAATAAATAAAAATCTTAATAAATTTAAAAATATTAACATTAGTTTTAATAGTTTAATAAAAACATTGGTCTTGTAAATCAAAAATAAAAATTATTTTTTTTAAAACTTCAAAAGAAAAGAATTTCTTTATCATTAATCTCCAAAATTAATATTTTACAATTAAACTATCTTTTGATATGATTCAATGAATTTTAATATCCTTATTACTAATTTTTAGTTTTATTTTCATAAATATAATACATCCCTTGGCTATAGGATTAACATTATTAATTCAAACTACATTAATTTGTTTAATATCAGGATTAATAACAAAAACATTTTGATTTTCTTATATTTTATTTTTGGTATTTTTAGGGGGCATATTAGTTTTATTTATTTATGTAACTTCATTAGCTTCAAATGAAATATTTTCATTCTCCATAAAACTATTTTTGATTTCTTCTTTATTTTTATTTATAACTTTTATATTTTTTATAAATAAAAATAATGATTTATTAAATTATTCAAATATAGAAATTACACTAACCTCAAACATAAACTCATACCTGATAGAAAATTCTTTATCTTTAAATAAATTATATAATTATCCTACTAATTTATTAACAATTTTACTAATAAATTACTTATTAATTACATTAATTGCTGTAGTAAAAATTACTAATTTATTTAAGGGACCTTTACGACCTATATTCAACTAATGAATAAACCTTTACGAATCAAACATCCCATTTTAAATATTATTAATAATGCTTTAGTAGATTTACCAGCACCTATTAATATTTCATCTTGATGAAACTTTGGGTCTTTATTAGGACTATGCTTAATTATTCAAATTATTTCAGGATTATTTTTAGCAATACATTACACAGCTGATATTAATATAGCTTTTAATAGAGTAAATCATATTTGTCGAGATGTAAATTATGGTTGATTATTACGAACTATACATGCTAATGGTGCCTCTTTTTTTTTTATTTGTCTTTATCTACATGTAGGACGAGGAATATACTATGGTTCATATTTATATACACCTACATGACTAATCGGAGTAATTATTTTATTTATAGTTATAGGAACTGCATTTATAGGATATGTTTTACCCTGAGGTCAAATATCTTTTTGGGGGGCAACAGTTATTACTAATTTATTATCAGCCGTACCTTACTTAGGAAATGATCTTGTACAATGAATCTGAGGAGGGTTTGCAGTTGACAATGCTACTCTAACACGATTTTTTACATTTCATTTTATTTTGCCATTTATTGTCTTAGCTATAGTAATAATTCATTTACTATTTTTACATCAAACTGGATCAAATAACCCAATAGGATTAAATTCTAATATTGATAAAATTCCTTTCCACCCATACTTTACCTATAAAGATATTGTAGGATTTATTGTAATAATAATAATTTTAATTTTATTAGTTTTAATTGCCCCTAATCTACTAGGTGATCCTGATAATTTCATCCCTGCAAATCCTCTAGTTACCCCAATTCATATTCAACCTGAATGATATTTTTTATTTGCTTACGCTATTTTACGGTCTATTCCTAATAAATTAGGGGGAGTAATTGCTTTAGTTTTTTCTATTGCAATTTTAGCAATTCTACCATTTTATAATTTAA
The DNA here is from genome assembly GCA_963682025.1 of Cordilura impudica. Classification (NCBI taxonomy): domain Eukaryota; kingdom Metazoa; phylum Arthropoda; class Insecta; order Diptera; family Scathophagidae; genus Cordilura; species Cordilura impudica. The sequence goes on along the minus strand of OY821523.1, from coordinate 13,548 downwards.
GAAAATTCCAAGGAATTCAATTCTATCCAATCAATCAAATTTTATTTTGATTAATATTAGTAACAGTAATATTATTAACTTGAATTGGTGCACGACCTGTAGAAGACCCTTATGTAATAACAGGACAAATTTTAACTATTATTTATTTTTTATACTTTATAATTAACCCTTTAATTACTAAATCATGAGATAATTTATTAAATTAGTTAATGAGCTTGAAATAAGCATATGTTTTGAAAACATAATATAGAAATTCAATTTTCTATTAACTTTACTAAATTTAATACATTAAATAAAATAAAGTAAAAAAATTTTAAACCCTACAAAAAAAAATAAAAAATTTAATGAAAAAGGTAAAAAACTTTTTCAAGCTAAATATATTAATTTATCATAACGAAACCGAGGTAAAGTACCACGAACTCAAATAAATATAAAAGAAACAAAAGTTAATTTAATATAAAAAAAAATAGAAAAAATATCTCTACCTAAAAATATAATACAAAATAATATTCTTATAAATAAAATTCTAGCATACTCAGCCAAAAAAATTAATGCAAATCCACCTCTTCTATATTCTACATTAAATCCAGAAACTAATTCAGACTCTCCTTCTGCAAAGTCAAAAGGAGTTCGATTAGTTTCAGCTAAAGAAATACTAAATCAAACTAATGCTATAGGAAATATAATAAATAAAAATCAAATAAATAATTGATATTTATAAAATAAGAGTATATTATAACCATTAATTATAAAAATAAAACTTAATAAAACTAAAGCCAATCTCACTTCATAGGAAATAGTTTGAGCAACAGCCCGTAAACCACCTAATAAAGCATAATTAGAATTAGAAGATCAACCAGCAATCATAATTGAATAAACACCTAATCTAGTACAACATAAAAAAAATAAAAGGCCTAAATTAAATGAAAATAATTTAATAAATATAGGTATACATATTCATACTAATAAAGATAAAAATAATGAAAAAATTGGAGAAAAATAATAAGAAATATAATTAGATAATAAAGGATAAATTTGTTCTTTAGTAAATAATTTAATCGCATCACAAAAAGGTTGAGGTACTCCTATAATTCCAACTTTATTAGGTCCTTTTCGAATTTGGATATAACCTAATACTTTACGCTCCAATAACGTCAAAAAAGCAACTCTTACTAATACAAAAATAATCAATAATAATCTTCTAATAATAAATAATAAATTTTCTATAAAAAACAAGTACTATTTGTAATATAAATTACATAAATAAATTCTAAATTTATTGCACTAATCTGCCAAAATAGTAAATTATATTAATTATATTCAATATAAAAATAATAATTTATTAAATATTAGGTCCTTTCGTACTGAAATATTTTAATTTTTTAAAGATAGAAACCAACCTGGCTTACGCCGGTTTGAACTCAGATCATGTAAGAATTTAAAAGTCGAACAGACTTAAAATTTAAGCGACTACACCTAAAATTATATCTTAATCCAACATCGAGGTCGCAATCTTTTTTATCAATATGAACTCTCCAAAAAAATTACGCTGTTATCCCTAAAGTAACTTATTTTTTTAATCGTTAATAACGGATCAATTAATCATAAATTAATGATTTAAATAATTAAAAGTTTATTAAATTTTAATATCACCCCAATAAAATATTATTTATTATTATAATAAAAATAATCTATTTAATTATAATAAATTAAATATAAAGATTTATAGGGTCTTCTCGTCTTTTAAATAAATTTTAGCTTTTTAACTAAAAAATAAAATTCTAATATAAATTTTTATGAAACAGTTAATATTTCGTCCAACCATTCATACCAGCCTTCAATTAAAAGACTAATGATTATGCTACCTTTGCACAGTTAGTATACTGCGGCCATTTAAATTCTCAGTGGGCAGGTAAGACTTTTAAAATAATTCAAAAAGACATGTTTTTGTTAAACAGGCGAATATTACTTTTGCCGAGTTCTTTATAAAAACTTTTCATTTTAATATATTTAATACAATTATACATATACTAATTTTATCATTATTTTTTTATTAATTTTATTAAAATAAATACTTTAATAAAAACTTAAAATATAATAAATAATAAATATTATAAAATAAATTATAACAATTTTATTAATAATGGCTATTTATAAGCCTATATTTATTAAATTATTTAATTATTTTTAATTATTTATTTTATAGCTTATCCCATAAAATATTTAAATTAAATAATTATTTAATTAATATAACTAATTAAATAATATAAAATCTATAAATTAAATTTATTTCTTAAAGAACTAGATACCTTTAAAAACGAATAACATTTCATTTCTAATATATTATTTTTAATAATTTTACTACATTAACTATTATAATATATTAACTCTTTTAAAATCGAGAAAATTATTTTAAATAATTTTTATTTAATAAACCCTGATACACAAGGTACAATAAATTAAATTTTCTTTTAAAATAATAATTTTTCAAAATTATTTCAATTTTCTTTCACAATACTATTATACTATAATTAAAATTATTTTTTCTTTATTAAATACTAAAACAAATCTCTATATAATTATTTTTAATAATTTAAACTTTAAAAATAATAAATTAATAAATAAAATATAATCAATTTATATTGATTTGCACAAAAATCTTTTCAATGTAAATGAAATACTTTACTTAATAAGCTTTAAATTGCATTCTAGAAACACTTTCCAGTACATCTACTATGTTACGACTTATCTTACCTTAATAATAAGAGTGACGGGCGATGTGTACATATTTTAGAGCTAAAATCAAATTATTAATCTTTATAATTTTACTATCAAATCCACCTTCAATAAATATTTCAAATTTATATTCATATAAATAATTTTATTGTAACCCATATCTACTTAAATATAAGCTACACCTTGATCTGATATATTTTCTATTTTAAAATTATGAAAATTAACCTTCTTATAAAATACTCTAATAACAACGGTATATAAACTGATAACAAATTTAAGTAAGGTCCATCGTGGATTATCGATTATAGAACAGGTTCCTCTGAATAGACTAAAATACCGCCAAATTTTTTAAGTTTCAAGAACATAACTATTACTACCTTAATTTTATAAATTACATTTTAAATAATAGGGTATCTAATCCTAGTTTACTAGTAAAATTTTTAAGCTTCAATTATTTTATATAAAAAATCAATAAATTTAAAATTTCACCTAATAAATTTATTTTTATTTAATTTAACTAATTTAACTTTAAATAAAATAATTTATTTGCATTATTCGTATAACCGCGGCTGCTGGCACAAATTTAGCCAATACTCTTTAATATAACTATCTCTAAATTTCTTTAAGTAATAATATTAATTACTGCGAATATAATTAAATATATTTATTATTTAAATAAACATAAATTCATATAAAAATTTACATATAAATTAAACTAATAATAAATTTATAAGCCAAAATAAAACTTTATACAAAAATATTTTAATTATTAAAATAAAAACTATTAATAATTAATATTTATTAATAAATTTAATTAGTAAAAAACGTTTTTCAATTAATTTATATGTAATTTTTAAGATGATTTTTTATTTAATAATCAATGAATAAATATAAATATTAAATTTAAACCTATAAATTATAACATATAAATAATTAAAAATTGGTACTATCTCTAGAAAAAAAAACGTTTTTCAATTGATTTATATGTAATTTTTAAGATGATTTTTTATTTAATAATCAATAAATAATTAATATAAATATTAAATTTGAATAAAATATAAATTATATTACATAAATAATTAAAAACTGATATCTAAAAAAAACGTTTTTCAATTGATTTATATGTAATTTTTAAGATGATTTTTTATTTAATAAATTTAAAAATTAATAAAAATATTAAATTTAAATAAAATATAAATTAAATTATATAATAATTAAAAATTGGTACTATCTCTAGAAAAAAAATTTTTTTCAATTGATTTATATGTAATTTTTAAGATGATTTTTTATTTAATAAATTTAAAAATTAATTAATAAACATATTAAATTTAAATAAAATATAAATTAAATAATATAATAATTAAAAATTGGTACTATCTCTAGAAAAAAAAACGTTTTTCAATTGATTTATATGTAATTTTTAAGATGATTTTTTATTTAATAATCAATGAACTTATTTAATGTACACACACATATATATATATATATTATATTATATAATTTATATTTTATATTATTAAAAATTAAATTTATATACCCCTATATCTATATAAATTTTAATACCTACATAAAATATTTAATTATAAATATATATATACATATATATATATATATATTAAAAATAATTTGCAATTTTAAATATAATCTCATTTAATTACATTCATATCTGTATATACATACAAATTATATTAAATAAATCATACATACCCTATATTTATATAAATTAAAAAATGTTTTTCAATTGATTTATATGTAATTTTTAAAATGATTTTTTATTTAATAATCAATCAATCAATTATACACATGTATACATATATATATATATATATATATACGCATAATATATAATTTATTCAATATCATTAAATACAAATTTATATACCCCTATATATAAATTTAATAAAAAACGGTTTTTTCAATTGATTTTCTATATGTGTATAATTTTAAAATGATTTTTATTTAATAATCAATTAATCAATTACATTTATATACATATATATATATATATATATAATTTATATTCAATATTAAATTAAATTTATATACCCCTATATTTATATAAATTTAATAAAAAACATTTTTAAATTGATTTATATGTAATTTTTAAGATGATTTTTTATTTAATAATCAATGAATTACTTAATAAAAGAATTAAATACTATAATAATTATATTTTTAATTTTTAATTTTATTTATACTTTTAATAAATTAAAATATTATATTTAAATTATACTAAACTAATTTATTAATAATTAAATTTAGTATAAACTATTTAAAAAATAATTTTGAAAAAACCGTTTTTTTTTTTTTTTTTCAATAAATAGATATATATACATGTAAATTGAGATTAATCATGTAAAATAAGTATATTTTTAATTGTACTTATTTTAATGATTTAATATAAATTTTAATTATTTTTTTTTTTTTATTTAATTAGTATATAAATCATTAGTTTTTTTTTGAGTTTTTTCTCAAAATTAGGTGTTTTTGAATTAAGGTTCATAACTAGTAGGATTAATAGATATCTATTAATATATAAATATTTAACTAATTAATATATATCTATTAATCTATATTTCAAAAAAAAACCCAATTTAATTAAGAAGATCGCTATATTAAATTTTTAATATATTTAGATTTTTATAATTATTTTGTAGATGTTTTCACATTAATATATATATTATTTATATTCCTTTGTAATATTTATATATTAATATATAAATTATTTATATATGATTAAATAAATATAATTATATACATAATTTAATATATATATAAATTTATGTATATAATTATATATAAATCTATATATATATATATATGCAAAAATTAATTATTTAAATTAAAATATAAATTTAACTATATTTATTTTAATTATCTACATTAATTTTAATTATTTTATTTTTTTTATTTAATTAGTATATAAATCATTAGTTTTTTTTTGAATTTTTTCTCAAAATTAGGTGTTTTTGAATTAAGGTTCATAACTAGTAGGATTAATAGATATCTATTAATATATAAATATTTAACTAATTAATATATATCTATTAATCTATATTTCAAAAAAAAACCCAATTTAATTAAGAAGATCGCTATATTAAATTTTTAATATATTTAGATTTCTATAATTATTTTGTAGATGTTTTCACATTAATATATATATTATTTATATTCCTTTGTAATATTTATATATTAATATATAAATTATTTATATATGATTAAATACATATAATTATATACATAATTTAATATATATATAAATTTATGTATATAATTATATATAAATCTATATATATATATATACAAAAATTTATTATTTAAATTAAAATATAAATTTAACTATATTTATTTTAATTATCTACATTAATTTTAATTATTTTATTTTTTTTATTTAATTAATATATAAATCATTAGTTTTTTTTTGAATTTTTTCTCAAAATTAGGTGTTTTTGAATTAAGGTTCATAACTAGTAGGATTAATAGATATCTATTAATATATAAATATTTAACTAATTAATATATATCTATTAATCTATATTTCAAAAAAAAACCCAATTTAATTAAGAAGATCGCTATATTAAATTTTTAATATATTTAGATTTCTATAATTATTTTGTAGATGTTTTCACATTAATATATATATTATTTATATTCCTTTGTAATATTTATATATTAATATATAAATTATTTATATATGATTAAATATATATAATTATATACATAATTTAATATATATATAAATTTATGTATATAATTATATATAAATCTATATATATATATATGCAAAAATTTATTATTTAAATTAAAATATAAATTTAACTATATTTATTTTAATTATCTATATTAATTTTAATTATTTTATTTTTTTTATTTAATTAGTATATAAATCATTAGTTTTTTTTTGAATTTTTTCTCAAAATTAGGTGTTTTTGAATTAAGGTTCATAACTAGTAGGATTAATAGATATCTATTAATATATAAATATTTAACTAATTAATATATATCTATTAATCTATATTTCAAAAAAAAACCCAATTTAATTAAGAAGATCGCTATATTAAATTTTTAATATATTTAGATTTCTATAATTATTTTGTAGATGTTTTCACATTAATATATATATTATTTATATTCCTTTGTAATATTTATATATTAATATATAAATTATTTATATATGATTAAATATATATAATTATATACATAATTTAATATATATATAAATTTATGTATATAATTATATATAAATTTATATATATATATATATGCAAAAATTAATTATTTAAATTAAAACTTTATCTATTATAATCAACTAATACTAATTATAATTCATTATTTTAATATTCTTTAATAAAATAAATTCATAAATAACTACAAAAAAATTGTATAAAATAAAAAAAAAAAAAAAAACGTTTTTCAATTGATTTATATGTAATTTTTAAGATGATTTTTTATTTAATAATCAATGAATTGCCTGATAAAAGGGTTACCTTGATAGGGTAAATTATGTAATTATATTACATTCATTATATTTAATAGAATTAAACTATTCCTAAAAGTATCAAAAACTTTTGTGCATCTTACACTAAAATATAAAAAGATAAGCTAATAAAGCTACTGGGCTCATACCCCATTTATAAAGGTTACAATCCTTTTCTTTTTAATTTTTAATAATTCATCAAAAATTATATTTTTTAGTATTTTAATGATTGGTACTATAATTTCTATTTCAGCTAACTCTTGATTAGGAGCTTGAATAGGATTAGAAATTAATTTATTAGCTTTTATCCCCTTAATAAAAGAAAATAAATTAATATCTACAGAAGCCTCATTAAAATATTTTTTAACTCAAGCATTAGCTTCTTCAGTATTTTTATTTGCTGTAATTTTACTTATGCTAAATTTAAGAAAAATAAATCAAAATTATTTTAGAGAAATAATAATTTTCTCTTCTCTTATTTTAAAAAGAGGATCTGCCCCCTTTCATTTTTGATTCCCTAGTGTAATAGAAGGATTATCTTGAATAAATGCATTAATTTTAATAACTTGACAAAAAATTGCCCCTTTAATATTAATTTCTTATGTAATTTTTAAACCATTAATTATAACCTCAATTATTTTATCTAGATTAATTGGAGCTTTAGGAGGATTAAATCAAACTTCTTTACGAAAATTAATAGCTTATTCTTCAATTAATCATTTAAGATGAATACTAGCTTCTATCTATAGTAATAATCTGTTATTTATGTGATATTTTTTTATTTACATATTCTTAACTTCTTCTATAATTTTTTTATTTAATATATTTCAAATTTCTCATATTAATCAGTTATTTACAAGATTTTTTAATTCAAAAACTATAAAATTTTTTTTATTTTTTAATTTACTTTCTTTAGGAGGATTACCTCCATTTTTAGGATTTTTCCCAAAATGAATTGTAATTCAAGCTTTAACTATTAATAATCAATTTTTTTTATTGACTTTTATAGTATTAATAACTTTAATTGTTTTATATTTTTATTTACGATTATGTTATAGAGCATTTATATTAAATCATTATGAAAATAATTGATTAAATTTTTCTAATTATAGATCTTTTGATAAAAAAATTTTTATAATTAATTCCTTTCTATCTTCTTTCGGATTATTTTTGATTTCTTCTTTATATTTTATAATTTAAGGCTTTAAGTTAAATAAACTAATAGCCTTCAAAGCTATAAATATAAGAATGATCTTTTAAGCCTTAGTAAACTTTTACTCCTTTAGAATTGCAGTCTAATGTCATTATTGACTATAAAGCCGATATGATTAAAGAGAATAAATCTCATAAATAGATTTACAATCTATTGCCTAAATTTCAGCCATTTAATCGCGACAGTGATTATTCTCTACAAATCATAAAGATATTGGAACTTTATACTTTATTCTAGGGGCTTGGTCTGGAATATTAGGGACTTCTTTAAGTATTTTAATCCGAGCTGAACTAGGGCACCCTGGAGCATTAATTGGAGACGATCAAATTTATAATGTAATTGTAACAGCTCATGCATTTATTATAATTTTTTTTATAGTAATACCTATTATAATTGGAGGGTTTGGTAATTGATTAGTACCTTTAATATTAGGAGCTCCTGATATAGCTTTTCCTCGAATGAATAATATAAGTTTTTGACTTTTACCTCCCGCATTAACATTATTATTAATAAGTAGAATAGTGGAAAACGGAGCTGGAACAGGATGAACTGTTTACCCACCATTATCATCAAATATTGCTCATGGAGGAGCTTCTGTAGATTTAGCAATTTTTTCTTTACATTTAGCAGGAATTTCTTCTATTTTAGGGGCTGTAAATTTTATTACAACAGTAATTAATATACGATCAACTGGAATTACTTTTGATCGTATACCTTTATTTGTTTGATCCGTAGTAATTACAGCTTTATTACTTCTTTTATCCTTACCAGTTTTAGCAGGAGCTATTACTATACTATTAACAGATCGAAATCTTAATACTTCATTTTTTGACCCTGCGGGAGGAGGAGACCCTATTTTATACCAACATTTATTTTGATTCTTTGGTCATCCTGAAGTTTATATTTTAATTTTACCTGGATTTGGAATAATTTCTCATATTATTAGTCAAGAATCAGGAAAAAAAGAAACATTTGGATCTTTAGGAATAATTTATGCTATATTAGCTATTGGATTATTAGGATTTATTGTATGAGCTCACCATATATTTACTGTAGGTATAGATGTAGATACACGAGCATATTTCACTTCAGCAACAATAATTATTGCTGTACCAACAGGAATTAAAATTTTTAGTTGACTAGCTACTTTATATGGAACTCAACTGAATTTTTCTCCTGCTATTTTATGGGCTTTAGGATTTGTATTTTTATTTACAGTTGGGGGTTTAACGGGAGTAGTTTTAGCAAATTCCTCAGTAGATATTATCTTACACGACACTTATTATGTAGTAGCCCACTTTCATTATGTATTATCAATAGGAGCAGTATTTGCTATTATAGCTGGATTTGTTCATTGATATCCATTATTTACAGGATTAATAATAAATAAAACAATATTAAAAAGTCAATTTATTATTATATTCATTGGGGTAAATTTAACGTTTTTCCCTCAACATTTCTTAGGACTAGCAGGAATACCTCGACGATATTCAGACTATCCTGATGCTTACACTACATGAAATGTAATTTCAACAATTGGATCAACAATTTCACTACTAGGAATTTTATTTTTATTTTTTATTATTTGAGAAAGTTTAGTTTCTCAACGACAAGTTTTATTCCCAGTACAATTAAATTCTTCAATTGAATGATTACAAAATACTCCACCAGCTGAACACAGTTATAATGAATTACCTATATTAACTAATTTCTAATGTGGCAGATTAGTGCAATGGATTTAAGCTTCATATATAAAGTATTTTACTTTTATTAGAAACTAATGTCAACATGAGCAAATTTAAATTTACAAGATAGTTCTTCTCCTCTAATAGAACAATTAATTTTTTTTCATGATCATGCACTATTAATTTTATTAATAATTACTGTATTAGTAGGATATTTAATGTTTATATTATTCTTTAATAAATATGTAAATCGATATCTATTACACGGACAAACGATTGAAATTATTTGAACAATTCTACCTGCAATTATTTTACTATTTATCGCTCTTCCTTCTCTTCGACTTTTATACTTATTAGATGAAATTAATGAACCCTCAATCACTCTAAAAGCAATTGGACATCAATGATATTGAAGCTATGAATACTCGGATTTTTCTAATGTAGAATTTGATTCCTATATAATTCCAACTGAAGAATTAGTAAGAGAAAGATTTCGACTATTAGATGTTGATAATCGAGTAATTTTACCTATAAACTCTCAAATTCGTATTTTAGTGACAGCAGCAGATGTTATTCATTCTTGAACGATTCCTGCTTTAGGAGTAAAAGTAGATGGTACTCCTGGACGCCTTAATCAAACCAATTTCATAGTCAATCGACCAGGCCTATTTTATGGTCAATGCTCAGAAATTTGTGGAGCAAATCATAGTTTTATACCAATTGTAATTGAGAGAATTCCTGTAAATTATTTTATTAAATGAATTTCTAATAATATAAATTCTTCATTAGATGACTGAAAGCAAGTACTGGTCTCTTAAACCATTTTATAGTAAATTAGCAATTACTTCTAATGGTAAAAAATTAGTTAAGTCTTATAACATTAGTTTGTCAAACTAAAATCATTAGCCAACTAATATTTTTTAATCCCTCAAATAGCACCTATTAGCTGATTAAGTTTATTTATTATTTTTTCAATTACATTTATTATATTTAATATTATAAATTACTATTCATTTATACCTTCAATACCTAAATCAAATTTAATAAATCAAAAATTAATAACTTCATTCAATTGAAAATGATAACTAATTTATTTTCTGTTTTTGACCCTTCTTCAAGCATCTTTAATTTATCATTAAATTGATTAAGCACTTTCTTAGGAATTCTAATAATTCCATCTATATATTGACTAATACCTTCACGATATCATATTTATTGAAATAATATTTTATTAACTCTTCATAAAGAATTTAAAACTCTGTTGGGCCCATTAAGAATTAATGGCTCAACATTTATCTTTGTTTCCCTTTTTTCTATAATTTTATTTAATAATTTTATAGGATTATTCCCATATATTTTTACAAGAACAAGTCATCTTACTTTAACTCTTACTCTAGCCTTACCTTTATGATTATGTTTTATATTATATGGATGAATTAATAATACACAGCATATATTTGCTCATTTAGTACCACAAGGTACACCAACAATTTTAATACCTTTTATAGTATGTATTGAAACTATTAGTAATGTAATTCGACCTGGAACTTTAGCAGTACGATTAACAGCTAATATAATTGCTGGACATTTATTATTAACTTTATTAGGTAATACAGGATCAAGTATACCAACAATTATATTAGCATTACTAATTTTTACACAAATTGCCCTATTAGTTTTAGAATCAGCAGTAGCTATAATTCAATCTTATGTATTTGCCGTTCTTAGAACACTATATTCTAGAGAAGTAAATTAATGTCAACTCATTCAAATCACCCTTTTCATTTAGTTGATTACAGTCCATGACCTTTAACAGCTTCAATTGGTACTATAACAACTGTTACTGGACTAGTAAAATGATTCCATCAATATGATTTATCTTTATTTATTTTAGGTAATATTATTACTATTCTAACTGTTTATCAATGATGACGAGATATCTCTCGAGAAAGAACATTTCAAGGTTTACATACTTACAAAGTAACATTAGGGTTACGATGAGGAATAATTTTATTTATTACTTCAGAAGTACTATTTTTTATATCATTCTTTTGAGCTTTTTTTCATAGCAGTCTTTCTCCTTCAATTGAATTAGGAGCTTTATGGCCTCCAATAGGAATTACTCCATTTAATCCATTTCAAATTCCATTATTAAATACAGTAATTCTATTAACTTCAGGAATTACTGTTACTTGAGCACATCATAGTTTAATAGAAAGAAATCATTCACAAACCACTCAAGGATTATTTTTCACAGTATTATTAGGGATCTATTTTACAATTCTTCAAGCATACGAATATATTGAAGCTCCTTTTACAATTGCAGATTCAGTTTATGGCTCTACATTTTTTATGGCAACAGGATTCCATGGAATTCATGTATTAATTGGAACAACTTTTTTATTAATTTGTTTAATTCGACATTTAAACAACCATTTTTCAAAAAATCATCATTTTGGATTTGAAGCTGCAGCCTGATATTGACATTTTGTTGATATTGTTTGATTATTTCTTTATGTATCAATTTATTGATGAGGAGGATAATTAATTATCTATATAGTATAAAAAGTATGTTTGACTTCCAATCATAAGGTCTATTATTAATAGTATAGATAATTCTATCAATTTTAACAATTAGACTTATTATTCTATTAATCGCTATTATCGTAATATTATTAGCCTCAATTTTATCAAAAAAAAAAATTAGAGATCGAGAAAAAGCTTCTCCATTTGAATGTGGATTTGATCCAAAATCATCTTCTCGTTTACCTTTTTCATTACGATTCTTTTTAATTACTATTATTTTCTTAATTTTTGATGTAGAAATTGCTTTAATTTTACCTATTATTTTAATTATTAAATTTTCTAACTTAATAATTTGAACTATTACATCAAGTATTTTTATTTTAATTTTATTAATAGGATTATATCATGAATGAAATAAAGGCATATTAAATTGATCTAATTAATTAGGGTTGTAGTTAATTATAACATTTGATTTGCATTCAAAAAGTATTGAACTTCAATCTACCTTGAATATGAAGTGATTTATTACAATTAGTTTCGACCTAATTTTAGGTATTTAATACCCTTATTCTTTAATTGAAGCCAAAAAGAGGCTTATCACTGTTAATGATAAAATTGAAACTTTATTTCCAATTAAAGAAGTATGATGTTCAAGTAAAGCTGCTAACTTTTTCTTTTAATGGTTAAACTCCATTTATACTTCTAATTTATATAGTTTATTAAAAACATTACATTTTCATTGTAAAATTAAAAAAATTTTTTTTATAAATTACTACTTATATGTATATATATACATATATATATATATATATTAATCTTATTAACTACTAAAATTAATTCATTATATTCAAAGATTTAATTAATCTCCCTAACATCTTCAGTGTTATACTCTAACTATAAGCTATTTGAAT
>CAVMKG010000884.1:5000-22968 GCA_963682025.1 Cordilura impudica | reverse complement strand
ATTATTATTATTATTATTATTATTATTATTATTATTATTATTATTATTATTATTATTATTATTATTATTATTATTATTATTATTATTATTATTATTATTATTATTATTATTATTATTATTATTATTATTATTATTATTATTATTATTATTATTATTATTATTATTATTATTATTATTATTATTATTATTATTATTATTATTATTATTATTATTATTATTATTATTATTATTATTATTATTATTATTATTATTATTATTATTATTATTATTATTATTATTATTTATTATTATTATTATTATTATTATTATTATTATTATTATTATTATTATTATTATTATATTATTATTATTATTATTATTATTATTATTATTATTATTATTATTATTATTATTATTATTATTATTATTATTATTATTATTATTATTATTATTATTTATTATTATTATTATTATTATTATTTTATTATTATTATTATTATTATTATTATTATTATTATTATTATTATTATTATTATTATTATTATTATTATTATTATTATTATTATTATTATTATTATTATTATTATTATTATTATTATTATTATTATTATTATTATTATTATTATTATTATTATTATTATTATTATTATTATTATTATTATTATTATTATTATTATTATTATTATTATTATTATTATTATTATTATTATTATTATTATTATTATTATTATTATTATTATTATTATTATTATTATTATATTATTATTATTATTATTATTATTATTATTATTATTATTATTATTATTATTATTATTATTATTATTATTATTATTATTATTATTATTATTATTATTATTATTATTATTATTATTATTATTATATTATTATTATTATTATTATTATTATTATTATTATTATATTATTATTATTATTATTATTATTATTATTATTATTATTATTATTATTATTATTATTATTATTATTATTATTATTATTATTATTATTATTATTATTATTATTATTATTATTATTATTATTATTATTATTATTATTATTATTATTATTATTATTATTATTATTATTATTATATTATTATTATTATTATTATTATTATTATTATTATTATTATTATTATTATTATTATTATTATTATTATTATTATTATTATTATTATTATTATTATTATTATTATTATATTATTATTATTATTATTATTATTATATTATTATTATTATTATTATTATTATTATATTATTATTATTATTATTATTATTATTATTATTATTATTATTATTATTATTATTATTATTATTATTATTATTATTATTATTATTATTATTATTATTATTATTATTATTATTATTATTATTATTATTATTATTATTATTATTATTATTATTATTATTATTATTATTATTATTATTATTATTATTATTATTATTATTATTATTATTATTATTATTATTATTATTATTATTATTATTATTATTATTATTATTATTATTATTATTATTATTATTATTATTATTATTATTATTATTATTATTATTATTATTATTATTATTATTATTATTATTATTATTATTATTATTATTATTATTATTATTATTATTATTATTATTATTATTATTATTATTATTATTATTATTATTATTATTATTATTATTATTATTATTATTATTATTTTATTATTATTATTATTATTATTATTATTATTATTATTATTATTATTATTATTATTATTATTATTATTATTATTATTATTATTATTATTATTATTATATTATTATTATTATTATTATTATTATTATTATTATTATTATTATTATTATTATTATTATTATTATTATTATTATTATTATTATTATTATTATTATTATTATTATTATTATTATTATTATTATTATTATTATTATTATTATTATTATTTTATTATTATTATTATTATTATTATTATTATTATTATTATTATTTATTATTATTATTATTATTATTATTATTATTATTATTATTATTATTATTATTATTATTATTATTATTATTATTATTATTATTATTATTATTATTATTATTATTATTATTATTATTATTATTATTATTATTATTATTATTATTATTATTATTATTATTATTATTATTATTATTATTATTATTATTATTATTATTATTATTATTATTATTATTATTATTATTATTATTATTATTATTATTATTATTATTATTATTATTATTATTATTATTATTATTATTATTATTATTTATTATTATTATTATTATTATTATTATGATTGTTTATTGAAATTCTAGCACAACAAGAACGAATTCTTATAAGTTATAGTGCTAGATTAAAAGTGTGTCACAATTTTGTTAATACAGATTCATAAGTTATATAATTATCATAAAAAGTATTAGTTAGATATTACATATTAAAATTAAAATATATAGTGTAAAATATTAACATTTATAAACATTTAATAAGAACAAAAAATTTAGTAATCATATGGTATTATTTTTAAATTTTAAAATTGTTAGATTTCTTTAATGATTTAATATAGTTTTAATATAGTTTTAACAGTTCTTGTTTAAAAAGATGTATTTGCTGATCGATTGAATATTATTGCGCAAGTTGTTCCAAAGACGAGATGTATAGACAAAGAATTAACGTTCAGACTGCATATAATGGAATCTCGGTTGAATAAGCTTGTAACCCCGATTTGACCTTGCAAACGTTATATTCTGAAAGAGATAATCTGGTTCTTTCAGATATAGGATTTTGTGCATCATTATTAAACTCCTATATTTTAGCAAGTTTGCAAAATGCATGTTGTATATCTGATAAGAATATGAGGAGATGCGATCATTACATTTCTTATTAAATACATATCTTGCTACATTATTATAGGTAACATTAAGTTTTCGGAAATCAACACTATCACAATTCGCAAATATTTCACAACTATACAAGAGGACTGGTATTAAGTATGTTTTCGCTAAGAGCATTCTTATATTAGACGGCGTTGACAATTGGGCTGCCCACAGGTTCCTAAGCATGAATGCATGAACTCTTCCCATTACTGAGTTTATGTGATTTGACCACGAAAGTTGAAAGTTGAAAATTATACCCAAATTTGTTGAGGTCTGCCCAAACTCTATATGTGTGTTGTTTATTTTAATTTGACCATCAATATTCAATTGTGTTTTGTTTCGCGTGATAAAAATACACTTTGACTTAGTTGCATTAAGGCACAACCCATTCATACTAGCCCAGCTATGTATATTTCCTAGGTCATGGTTAATAGAATCTATACAATTCCTAATGTTGTCAATTTTCGTACTGGCGTACAACTGTACATCGTCGGCATACATCTGAATATTACAATGGGTAAGAACATTAGGTAGGTCGTTTATGTACAAGCAAAAGAACAAAGGACCAAGGATAGACCCCTGTGGGACTCCTCTATTGACATCCAAGGCATTGGAGATCTTACCATTTAAGGTCGCAGATTGATATCTATCTGAAAGGTATGATGATACTAGTTTACATGCAGAGTTTGAAAAATAAAAAAAGTTTTTTGAGTTTAGACATTAGTATTGCATGATCAACAGTGTCAAATGCTTTGCTGTGATCTAAGAGTACAAGGAAAGATACCATTTTATTGCCCATATTTATTCTTAAATTTTTTACCACATCAATCCATGCAGTGATGCAGCTCCTTCCTTGCCTGAATCCTGACTGTCTATCAGTTAAAAGATAGTTGCTTTTGATATATTCATCCATTTGCATATGCATAATGTTTTCCAGGACTTTAGACAAGAATGGTAGAATAGCTATTGGACGGAAATCATTGTTATTTTTAGGTGTGTTGGAATAATTTTTGCATGTTTCCAAGCATCTGGAAAAGTAGACTTCATAAGAACTGTATTAAATATATGTGTGAAGAATGGCAGAAGATATGGGGTGATAATTTTTAAAAATAAAATATTAATTGCGTCCATTCTAATTGCATTCGATTTTATTTTTGAAAAAAATTTTAAGACTTCATATTGGTGAACGCAGCGAAAAGAAAAGGTATTTTCAACAGATACTGTAGCTATATCTTCATACAAATTATGTTTGGGTCTATCTATGTTAGTATTAACAAATCGATTATTAAGATTATCTACATCAGTTTCAGCGTTCGCCGTGGCAGTGTTTTTTTCCTATACCTATACCACGAATCTCCTTCCATTTATGTTTACTTTCAATTGCACAAGAGAACTTATGATTGTAGTATGTTATTTTGGTTCATTAATGCTTTTCACTACTTTATTTCTTAGACTTTTAAACACTGAATGTAGCTCTGGGGTTTTAAATCTTTTCCATCTTTTATAGGATATATCCCGGTCATCAATGAGGCGCTTTATTGTTGAGTTAAACCACGGAGGTTGTTTTGGCTTAATTATTTTGGTTTTTTCTCACACACAAGCATTAAACATATCTTGAATGTTACTTTGCAAGAAAACTACTTGATCATTTACGTTATCCATATTGGATATTAAACTCCATTGGATACTATCAAGCTAATGATTTAGTAGCATATGATCCATATTTCGGAAATCCCTAAATGTGTAATGGGTGTCTTCATGGCTTACAGAGGTATCATATATAAGAAAAATTAAATCATGTCTAGAAAAAACAGGTGCAGATATTTGGTCATAGTGTAAAATATTCGGATTTTGGCTCACAAAGAAAACATCTAGAAGACTATTTTGAAAATGAGTTGGCATTGTTGTGTTTACTGGTAAAAGGCCAAGTATTTGCATTGGGTCTGAAAGAGTAGATTCAGTTAGAAGATTGCTGTTACAATCCCCGGCTATGATTATATCATTGTATGATAATGATAAGTTTTCTATTTTATCCATTAAGGATATAAAATCAAGATTTTGTTCGGATGTATATAACCTTTTATTGGGTATATAAACAGTGCCGATAAGTATTTTATTTTTGTTAAGTGTGTTAATTTCTAGAAAAATGTATTCAATTTGACTTTTTGTATCAGATTTAAGTTTCTGTATAGAGCTTATTTCTTTTCTCACATAAATAGCTACACCTCCAGCTTTATTTTCCCTGTCTACACGATATATATAATATCCAGGCAAATAATATATATTATCACTTATTTTGCTACTAAACCAAGTCTCCGACACACATATGATGTCAATTCCAGAAACAATAAAGACGAATCTAAACTCATCGATTTTATTGTTCAAACTTTGCGCATTGATGTGTACAATTTTAAGTCCTGAATTCTGTGTTGCTAAGATTCTGATCATGGCATAAACACTGTCTTTAGAACAACCACAATTGTTATTTATAATTTAAGATGTAATGATTAGCAACATACGCTAGTATACTTTCTATTAAAAAATGTAAATAAATAGGGAACAAATATTTAAAAATTAATATAACCGTTTGGGTCACTAAAAAAGATTTCATCATAATAGTAAATATACTGATAGTTTTATAATAAATAGTAGAGATAATATAGATATTAATGTTGCAAAATTTGACAATTATGTGTTCAATTTGGGGTTGGAAAGAACTGAAGCAATTGGTCCGGAAATTCGATCGCAAGAGGGTTATCACAGTCATTAGCCTTCACGTATACAATTCCTCGTAGAGTAAATGCTTCTTTTAATTGCTTATCTTTTTTGAGGCTGAGTGCAGTTTTAAGTATTTTATGATTATGCGGTGTTAAGCATTCGTTTACATTAAGGATTTTATTACTTTCGTACCCGATATGATGCAAACGCAATGTGGTATCATGTTTACGGCGAAATCTAGCAATTGTTTTTAGCAAAGAGTTTTTATCATATGGCGAGTTAAGCTTTATAACTTATAATATGACTTTTTCCAAACTGATTTTTATTTTCTATAAAACTGATTCAAATGACATTTCAAACAAAGAATATTATAAAACATTTTAGACAACAAAGTAGTTAAGAATAAAGTACATAACATTATATTACAGTTCGGCCAACCTGACAAATTGATTGACCACAATCAATCTCAATAAAAACTTATAATTTATTCATCGATTATGTGGCTAAATAATAAAGATCAAATTAGTTTGGTGTCAGCCATTTTTTAAGTCTTTTTGCTTCAACTGTTCCTTTGTAAGGAATTTGTGTAAGTTGACAATTATCAATATCTCTTATAAGATAACGATCATTGGACAAAACTTTTTCTACAACATATGGACCACGATATTTTTCGGAAAATTTTTTGTTTTTACCAACAGTATTATCTGAACTCAGGACTACAACATAATCATTCTTAAAATATTTTCTTGCAGGAACATGGTGTTTATTAAAATATAGCTCATTATAATTTTGAGAACGCTGAATATAATTAAGTGCTTTAAGTCTTCTAGTCTTTAAATCACGTGTTTATCCATTTCCCTTTACATCTAAATATTTGTTAATTCATCAACTATTACACCACGCTGATTTATACCGAAAAGTAATTGACTTGGCGTATCTTTAGTGGAACTATGAATAGAATTATTGATAGCATATTCGACTTGGGACAATTTTAAAGACCAGTCAGAGTGGTTAATTGGTTCACTTAATTTACTTAAGATTGCTTTGATAACCCGATTTACTCGTTCTACCTGTCCATTTGCCTGAGGAGATGCCATTGCAATTTTGACACTGTCAATATTATTTTTAAGAAGAAATTCTCCAAAATCATGGGACGTAAAACATGAACCTCAGTCCGATAAAGTCGCCTTGGTGTACTAAAATAATTAAAGTATTTGTCTAATGCACAACAAACCTCTTTTGTACTTGTGGAATTAACTGGATATAATTTAACAAACTTTGTAAAGGCATCTACAACAACTAATATATGTTTACGTTTCGATTTTAACGACGGAAGTGGACCAAAATGACCGATATGTATTGTGTCAAACGGGATAGGTCTTTTAGGAATACTAAAGAGATTCTGCTTATTTACTCGTGCTGGCGCTGAATATACAATACATTTTATGCAATTTTTGATAAAGGAAACAGTTTTTTTCTCACGTTTGGAAACCAATAATTACACTTCATTTTATCATAGCATTTTTCCGCACCAAGATGACCAATTTTTTCGTGAACCATTCTCATTACATAGTTTTCCATCTCACTGGGAACATATAATAAACGATTTAATTCTATTTTACGAAACACAAGCCCATCAACTAGTTCGTAGTCGTTATCTTCCTCACTTTCAAGCCTAATCAATATTTGTTTAATGATTTCATCTCGCCCTTGAGTTATTTGGATTTGAGCATCTAGTTCATTTGAATCCACTGCACCAACTATATTACATTTTTTAATGATATGGCATACATTATTATCAAAGCATCTACTTAAGGCATCGACATGACCCATACTGATTCCGCTTCGATGTTGAATTGAGTAATCGAAGTTTTCTAATTCGAAAGCCCAACGAGCAATTCGAGGGTTAACTTGTCGTTTGTTTAAAGTCATAGTTAGCGAATTACAGTCTGTGATAACTGTGAAATGTATACCCTCTAAGTACACTCGAAACCGTCGCAAAGCATAAATAATAGAAAGTGTTTCTAATTCAAAACTATGATATCGCGATTCTGCTGGTGTTGTGGATTTGGAAAAGAATGCAGTGGGATGAAACTTTTGTCATCTTGACGTTGCATTAAAATAGCTCCAAATCCATGAGTACTGGCATCACAATGAAGTTATGTTTCTCTTGTGGGACTATAAATTGCTAGAATAGGACTTTTCATTAAGCGTTGTTTTAGTTCACTAAAAGCCGTTAAGCACTCTTCAGTAAAAACATAATTATTTTCCTTCCGTAACAAGCTCAACAAAGGTCTAGCTATTACAGAAAATAAAGGTATAAATTCCTTTTAATTTTTTGGTATGGGAACTTTTTTTACTGAATCAAAATGGCTTTCAGTTGGTTGTATACCTAATGGACTGATTAAATATCCTAAATATTCTAGAGATTGGAAACTAAATTTGCATTTCTTGAATTTAAATTCTAATCCTTTTTCATAAGCCCGTGCCAGTACTTCAGCCAATATTTTGAGATGTGATTTAAAATCTGTCGAAGCTATTAAAATGTCATCTATATAAACTACAATTTTATGAGAATCTATGAAGTCTCGAAATATATTGCTGACAAATCGCTGAAAATTTGCAGGAGCATTTTTCAGTCCGAAAGGCATTCTTAAATACTCATATTGTCCCTGAGGCGTTACAAATGAAGTATATGGTATTGAATCTTTATCTACCTCTAAATGAAAGAATCCGTCTTTTAAATCCAAAATCGTAAACCATTTTTTTTTCAGCCATATATTCAATGCAATCCTCAATCAATGGCAGAGGAAAATTGTCCCTAATTGTTTTCTTATTTAATGCACGATAATCAACACACATGCGAGTTTCACCCGTATTTTTTTTAGTTAAAACAATTGCAGATGCATATGGTGAATTACTTGGTCGAATAATATTTATTTTCAATAAATCATCTATTATTTTACTAACTTCTTCACGATCTCGTACTGATAACCGACGAGGAGAACAGTGAATTGGAATGTCGTCAGATAATCGAATTTTCATGGTATATTCATGGGGATTTCGAACAACACTTGTTGGATTAATGTAATAATTTTTAATGACACTTTTCAAATCCAGTACTTAACCGGATTTAACTGTGGATTTATGTTTATATCAACAAAATATTTATCATCAGTTTCCTTTATATCATTTACCCTTGACACCAAAGAAATTCCATCTTTATTATTTATTGGTCTTGTAGAATCAAATATAGACAAATTTGAGTTATGAAAATTATTTATATACACAAGTTTTATATTAAATTTTGACGTGAAATCTCTACCCAAAATCATAGGGATTTGAATGTCAATATCCGGAATAACAACTAATTTAAGGCATTTAATAACGTTTTTAAATCTAATTGAACAGGAAATAACTCCATACATTTTCATATTACAATTTCCAATATCAACAAATCCAGTTGGTGATAAATTTTCTGAAATTGTAATGTTTTTAGGTACCACAGATCTTGCAATCAGACTAATGGGGCTACCAGAATCAATTAAACACAAAGTATTCCGATAATTAGTATATTTGTTTCTACAAGATTTATCAAATGCCACACTCACCGTTTGCATTGTATCAACAATATCATTTAAATTTGTTTCTGAAAAAACACAGCAACTCGTAGTTGCAACACGTTGTCGTTTAGGGCAATCCTTGTGAAAGTGTACCATTTGATGGCAAATAAAACAGGAACCTGGAGGAAGCAATGGTTTTGGGCATGCTGTTTTTATGTGGCCAAATTGAGAGCAGTTAAAACACCGTACTTCTTTGCCACGATTAATATCCTTTATTTTTTTTTTTACAGAATCAATTTTACAACGACGTTTTTCGTATCTATGTACGCACTGAATTAGTTCATCTACTGATGATGCTCCATACAGCATGGACACATTGAATGAATTGTCTTGCATACCATCAATAATTATGTCAACTAATTCTTGACCATCAATTTCAGCTTGTGATGCAATACTTTTCATTGATATAATGTAATTTATACATGTTTCAGATGGTAGTAGAGTACGTAAACGTAACTTATGATATATTTCTTCACGTGTAACTGTTCTTTTAAATGTCTTAAGTAATGAAGCTTTCAAATCATTTTATATCCAAGTAGAGTTCTCCATAAATTCACGAGCTGTTCCTTGCAATAACCACTTCAAGCACATCAATTTTTCTTGATCATTAAAGTTTACCGCATAGCTTTAAAATAAAATAAACCATTTACAAATACCTCGGCTGTCATTACCATTAAATTTTGGAACCATTATGTCCAATTCGTCATAATTTATTCGACAACCTCTATTAACAGCGTTTCCTTCTAAATTTCTTAACTGGTTCTGCAGATTTAACATCGCACAGCGCATTTTCAGAATCTTAATTTGATTTTCCAATTCTTGAGACTCTTGTGATGGCAAAAAACTGAAGAATTTATTGGTGAAGAATTTGACGGAATAGTAACACATCTTGACACTGGATCGGAAGAAACAAATGTGTTTGGGATTGTATCAGAAGACCCAACAGCATTCATAAGAAATTCACCAGTACCGAAGGAAGTAATAGTATTTACGGAAGATACAGCGGATGTAACAGCACTTACGGAGGATACAGCGGAATTTACAGTATTTACAGCAGAAACAGTGGAAGTAACTGGAGAAGTTAAAATTACGGAAGAAATACCAACGTCTTCATTTGTTGAAGCACGTTTATTCAAATTAGTGGTCAATTCCACACAATTTTCATGCTGGTTTGTTGAATCATATAAAGCCCTCAATTGGCTCATTGTTGCAGATTCAATATACGATATTCCTTCAGCAACCAGAGTATCAATAATTCGTTGACGAGTTGGTCGTAAATCCATGTTAAATTTATTTTTTTTAATTTTTTTTAAGCGACCCAACACCTGAATTATAATATGACTTTTTCCAAACTGATTTTTATTTTCTATAAAACTGATTCAAATGACATTTCAAACAAAGAATATAATAAAATATTTTAGACAGCAAAGTAGTTAAGAATAAAGTACATAACATTATATTACACACTATAGGGCCATCTTTTAAGTTTTTTAACACGGTAAATAGATTTATAACAAGGCACTATGATATTTAATGTGTAGCATAAATTTTCAAAAATATGTTCTAAATCTTCATCATCATATGATGGTATGCCCGTAATACGAATGTCAGATGCAACTAATGAGTTTTCTTGACTAATAATTTTTGTATTTAAATCTTTTACTACAGCTTTAAGCTGATTAACTTCATTTTTCGTAACTTTTTGAGTTATTTCATTTATTTCTTTACTCACTTCATTTAATATGTCTTTTTTTAGATCACTAAATCTCTTTTCTATTTCGACTAATATATTGTGTTTGGTTTCTGGCAATAAAGTTTTTACTAAATCCGATTGCTCATTTATATATTTGTTTTGTTCGTTAAATTTCTTATCGAGCCAATGCCATAGATGAGTGGCTTTTGAAAAATCTAATTCGTTTAATTTTGAAGAGTTATGCGATGAAGAGTCTAGATTAGCATCAATTGCGGTTCTCTTAGATTTGCGTGTAGACATAATGAGTTACTAAATTATTATTGTTTTGTATTCTCAAGAGTTTAAGTCTTTAGTTAGAGAGATTTTTGTGTTGTTGTTTGTTGTGTAATTTTATAATTTGAAATCTGTTTTGTGTTTATAATTTATGCACTTTATGTTGTTGCTTTGAATATTTTTCGTTTGTTATAATTGGATATATATGGATTTGTTTAGTTAGTTGAAATTAAGAACTTAAGAATTTTTTTATTTTGTAAATGCTGTTTTTATATTGCAATTTTTTTTAATTCGGATACTGAAAAATTTAATATTGTTCGTTACTAAGGTGCACTGTTAAAAATAAATTGTAAATAATTTTTATTTCCACGGTAAATTAAGAAAATTAGGAGCTTTATTAAAAACACAACCGACTCTCGCCACTTGTATATAGAATATATATATGTATATATTTAATATATGTATGTATGTAAATATTACACACAAAAAATATGTACAACATCAAAAGTTATTGTTGTGTTTTTCTTTAAATAAATTAAAACCTAAAATGTTTTTTTTTGGTAAATTTTGATTTTTTTCTTTTATTAACAACTAGGTAGTTTATGTAAATTTTTACTCCCTTTATATTAACTCGTAGTGTCTGCTTGTCGTCAAAATTTTGGATCGCTTTTTAATCCCCGTGACCCAATCGATCTGAAACTTTGCAGGCAGGCTCATGGTGACGACAAAAATGATCTAACAAATTTTTTTAGTGATGCCAAAACAATGGAAACTTTTAAATTCTTCTACCAGAGTCGATAAAAGAAATGTTCCAAAGTTTAGTTTTTATTATAATATTACCACAACGACTACAAAAACAACAAATCCAGCTATGACAACAATTCAACATTTAGAATAACAACAAGAACAATACAGAAACATATATTTTTCAATTTTTTTACTTCTTCAGTGATTTCTCGGGACCAATTAAACCCGTTTTTCGTGATTTTTCAGTTATTCTATTGAGGGCGTGATCGTGAGAAGAACAACATAAACAAATCATATATGTTCAAGACTTTTTTTCTTCATTGAATTCTCGGGACCTCGTCAACGATGGACGATTTTAAATAGCAAACTTCTCAGCATAATAGTGAATCTTTTTTATGCCAACGAACACCCTACCTGCCCAATTGAAGCCATCGTCGTTACTTCCACAGACGGACAAGCGGACATCGCTATCTCAACTCCGTCTGCTGTAATTATCACAAATATAAATTTTATGGAGTCCAAACGGAATGACAAACTTATATATACTCTCTGCACACTGGGGTGGAGGGTATAAAATATTTAAAATTAAAAACTAAAAATTAAAAATCGCAAATTAAAAATTAAAATTCTAAAATTTTAATTTAAAATAAAAAATTAAAAATTCAAAATTTAAATTTAAAAGTTAAAATTTAAAATTTAAAATTTAAAATTTAAAATTTAAAATTTAAAATTTAAAATTTAAAATTTAAAATTTAAAATTTAAAATTTAAAATTTAAAATTTAAAATTTAAAATTTAAAATTTAAAATTTAAAATTTAAAATTTAAAATTTAAAATTAAAAATTAAAAAGTAAAAAGTAAAAATTAAAAATTAAAAATTACAAATTAAAAATTAAAAACTACAACTCAAAAATTAAAAATTAAAAATTTAGAATTAAAAATTAAAAATTAAGAAATAAAAATTAAAAATTAAAAATTAAAAATTAATAATTAAAAATTAAAAATTAAAAATTAAAAATTAAAAATTAAATATTAAAAATTAAAAATTAAAAATTAAAAATTAAAAATTAAAAATTAAAAATTAAAAATTAAAAATTAAAAATTACAATTTAAAAATAAAAAATTAAAATTTAAAAATTAAAATTTAAAAATTAAAAATTAAAAATAAAAATTAAAAATTAAAAATAAAAAATTAAAAATTAAAAATTAAAAATTAAAAATAAAAAATTAAAAATTAAAAATTAAATATTAAATATTAAATATTAAATATTTAATATTAAATATTAAATATTAAATATTAAATATTAAATATTAAATATTAAATATTAAATATTAAATATTAAATATTAAATATTAAATATTAAATATTAAATATTAAATATTAAATATTAAATATTAAATATTAAATATTAAATATTAAATATTAAATATTAAATATTAAATATTAAATATTAAATATTAAATATTAAATATTAAATATTAAATATTAAATATTAAATATTAAATATTAAATATTAAATATTAAATATTAAATATTAAATATTAAATATTAAATATTAAATATTAAATATTAAATATTAAATATTAAATATTAAATATTAAATATTAAATATTAAATATTAAATATTAAATATTAAATATTAAATATTAAAATATTAAATATTAAAAATTAAAAATTAAAAATTAAAAATTATAAATTAAAAATTAAAAAATTAAAATTAAAAATTAAAAATTAAAAATTAAAAATTAAAAATTAAAAATTAAAAATTAAAAATTAAAAATTAAAAATTAAAAATTAAAAATTAAAAATTAAAAATTAAAAATTAAAAATTAAAAATTAAAAATTAAAAATTAAAAATTAAAAATTAAAAATTAAAAATTAAAAATTAAAATCTAAAAATTAAAAATAAAAATTAAAAATTAAAAATTAAAAATTAAAAATTAAAAATTAATAATTAAAAATTAAAAATTAAAAATTAAAAATTAAAAATTAAAAATTAAAAATTAAAAATTAAAAATTAAAAATTAAAAATTAAAAATTAAAAATTAAAAATTAAAAATTAAAAATTAAAAATTAAAAATTAAAAATTAAAAATTAAAAATTAAAAATTAAAAATTAAAAATTAAAAATTAAAAATTAAAAATTAAAAATTAAAAATTAAAAATTAAAAATTAAAAATTAAAAATTAAAAATTAAAAATTAAAAATTAAAAATTAAAAATTAAAAATTAAAAATTAAAATTAAAAATTAAAAATTAAAAATTAAAAATTAAAAATTAAAAATTAAAAATTAAAAATTAAAAATTAAAAATTAAAAATTAAAAATTAAAAATTAAAAATTAAAAATTAAAAATTAAAAATTAAAAATTAAAAATTAAAAATTAAAAATTAAAAATTAAAAATTAAAAATTAAAAATTAAAAATTAAAAATTAAAAATTAAAAATTAAAAATTAAAAATTAAAAATTAAAAATTAAAAATTAAAAATTAAAAATTAAAAATTAAAAATTAAAAATTAAAAATTAAAAATTAAAAATTAAAAATTAAAAATTAAAAATTAAAAATTAAAAATTAAAAATTAAAAATTAAAAATTAAAAATTAAAAATTAAAAATTAAAAATTAAAAATTAAAAATTAAAAATTAAAATTAAAAATTAAAAATTAAAAATTAAAAATTAAAAATTAAAAATAAAAATTAAAAATTAAAAATTAAAAATTAAAAATTAAAAATTAAAAATTAAAAATTAAAAATTAAAAATTAAAAATTAAAAATTAAAAATTAAAAATTAAAAATTAAAAATTAAAAATTAAAAATTAAAAATTAAAAATTAAAAATTAAAAATTAAAAATTAAAAATTAAAAATTAAAAATTAAAAATTAAAAATTAAAAATTAAAAATTAAAAATTAAAAATTAAAAATTAAAAATTAAAAATTAAAAATTAAAAATTAAAAATTAAAAATTAAAAATTAAAAATTAAAAATTAAAAATTAAAAATTAAAAATTAAAAATTAAAAATTAAAAATTAAAAATTAAAAATTAAAAATTAAAAATTAAAAATTAAAAATTAAAAATTAAAAATTAAAAATTAAAAATTAAAAATTAAAAATTAAAAAAAATTAAAAATTAAAAATTAAAAATTAAAATTAAAAATTAAAAATTAAAAATTAAAATTAAAAATTAAAATTAAAAATTAAAAATTAAAAATTAAATTAAAAATTAAAATTAAAAATTAGAAATTAAAAAATTAAAATTAAAAATTAAAAATTAAAATTAAAAATTAAAAATTAAAAATTAAAATTAAAAATTAAAAATTAAAATTAAAAATTAAAAATTAAAAATTAAAAATTAAAAATTAAAAATTAAAAATTAAAAATTAAAAATTAAAAAATTAAAAATTAAAAATTAAAAATTAAAAATTAAAAATTAAAAATTAAAAATTAAAAATTAAAAATTAAAAATTAAAAATTAAAATTAAAAATTAAAAATTAAAAATTAAAAATTAAAAATTAAAAATTAAAAATTAAAAATTAAAAATTAAAAATTAAAATTAAAAATTAAAAATTAAAAATTAAAAATTAAAAATTAAAATTAAAAATTAAAAATTAAAAATTAAAAATTAAAAATTAAAACTAAAAAATTAAAAATTAAAAATTAAAAATTAAAATTAAAAATTAAAAATTAAAAATTAAAAATTAAAAATTAAAAATTAAAAATTAAAAATTAAAAATTAAAAATTAAAAATTAAAATTAAAAATTAAAAATTAAAAATTAAAAATTAAAAATTAAAAAATTAAAAATTAAAAATTAAAAATTAAAAATTAAAAATTAAAAATTAAAAATTAAAAATTAAAAATTAAAAATTAAAAATTAAAAATTAAAAATTAAAAATTAAAAATTAAAAATTAAAAATTAAAAATTAAAAATTAAAAATTAAAAATTAAAAATTAAAAATTAAAAATTAAAAATTAAAAATTAAAAATTAAAAATTAAAAATTAAAAATTAAAAATTAAAAATTAAAAATTAAAAATTAAAAATTAAAAATTAAAAATTATAAAATTAAAAATTAAAAATTAAAAATTAAAAATTAAAAATTAAAAATTAAAAATTAAAAATTAAAAATTAAAAATTAAAAATTAAAAATTAAAAATTAAAAATTAAAAATTAAAAATTAAAAATTAAAAATTAAAAATTAAAAATTAAAAATTAAAAATTAAAAATTAAAAATTAAAAATTAAAAATTAAAAAATTAAAAATTAAAAAATTAAAAATTAAAAATTAAAAATTAAAAATTAAAAATTAAAAATTAAAAATTAAAAATTAAAAATTAAAAATTAAAAATTAAAAATTAAAAATTAAAAATTAAAAATTAAAAATTAAAAATTAAAAATTAAAAATTAAAAATTAAAAATTAAATAATTAAAAATTAAAAATTAAAAATTAAAAATTAAAAATTAAAAATTAAAAATTAAAAATTAAAAATTAAAAATTAAAAATTAAAAATTAAAAATTAAAAATTAAAAATTAAAAATTAAAAATTAAAAATTAAAAATTAAAAATTAAAAATTAAAAATTAAAAATTAAAAAATTAAAAATTAAAAATTAAAAATTAAAAATTAAACATTAGAAATAAAAATTAAAAATTATAAATTAAAAATTTAAAATTAAAAATAAAAATTAAAAATTAAAAATTAAAAATTAAAAATTAACAATTAAAAATTAAAAATAAAAAAATTAAAAATTAAAAATTAAAATTTGAAATTAAAAATTAAAAATTAAAAATTAAATATTAAAAATTAAAATTTATAAATTAAAAATTAAAAATTCAAGATTCAAAATTAAAAATTCAAAATTCAAAATTAAAAATTAAAAATTAAAATTAAAATTTAAAATTAAAAATTAAAAATTAAAAATTAAAAATTAAAAATTAAAAATTAAAAATTAAAAATTAAAAATTAAAAATTAAAAATTAAAAATTAAAAATTAAAAATTAAAAATTAAAAATTAAAAATTAAAAATTAAAAATTAAAAATTAAAAATTAAAAATTAAAAATTAAAAATTAAAAATTAAAAATTAAAAATTAAAATTAAAAATTAAAAATTAAAAATTAAAAATTAAAAATTAAAAATTAAAAATTAAAAATTAAAAATTAAAAATTAAAAATTAAAAATTAAAAATTAAAAATTAAAAATTATAAAAATTAAAATTAAAATTAAAAATTAAAAATTAAAAATTAAAAATTAAAAATTAAAAATTAAAAATTAAAAAATTAAAAATTAAAAATTAAAAATTAAAATTAAAAATTAAAAATTAAAAATTAAAAATTAAAAATTAAAAATTAAAAATTAAAAATTAAAAATTAAAAATTAAAAATTAAAAATTAAAAATTAAAAATTAAAAATTAAAAATTAAAAATTAAAAATTAAAATTAAAAATTAAAATTAAAAATTAAAAATTAAAAATTAAAAATTAAAAATTAAAAATTAAAAATTAAAAATTAAAAATTAAAAATTAAAAATTAAAAATTAAAAATTAAAAATTAAAAATTAAAAATTAAAAATTAAAAAATTAAAAATTAAAAATTAAAAATTAAAAATTAAAAATTAAAAATTAAAAATTAAAAATTAAAAATTAAAAATTAAAAATTAAAAATTAAAAATTAAAAATTAAAAATTAAAAATTAAAAATTAAAAATTAAAAAATTAAAATTAAAAATTAAAAATTAAAAATTAAAAATTAAAAATTAAAAATTAAAAATTAAAAATTAAAAATTAAAAAATTAAAAATTAAAAATTAAAAATTAAAAATTAAAATTAAAAATTAAAAATTAAAAATTAAAAATTAAAAAATTAAAAATTAAAAATTAAAAATTAAAAATTAAAAATTAAAAATTAAAAATTAAAAAAATTAAAAATTAAAAATTAAAAATTAAAAAATTAAAAATTAAAAATTAAAAATTAAAAATTAAAAATTAAAAATTAAAAATTAAAAATTAAAAATTAAAAATTAAAAATAAAAATTAAAAATTAAAAATTAAAAATTAAAAATTAAAAATTAAAAATTAAAAATTA
>CAVMKG010000883.1:17500-24080 GCA_963682025.1 Cordilura impudica | reverse complement strand
TTTTGATTTTTAATTTTTAATTTTTAATTTTAAATTTTTTATTTTTTATTTTTAATTTTTATTTTTAATTTTTAATTTTTAATTTTTAATTTTTATTTTTAATTTTTAATTTTTAAATTTTAATTTTTATTTTTTAATTTTTAATTTTTAATTTTTAATTTTTAATTTTTAATTTTAAATTTTTAAGTTTTAATTTTTAATTCTTAATTTTTAATTTTTAATGTTTAATTTTTAATTTTTAATTTGTAACTTTTAATATTTAATTTTTAATTTTTAATTTTTAATTTTTAATTTTTAATTTTTAATTTTTAATTTTTAATTTTTAATTTTTAATTTTTAATTTTTAATTTTTAATTTTTAATTTTTAATTTTTAATTTTTAATTTTTAATTTTTAATTTTTAATTTTTAATTTTTAATTTTTAATTTTTAATTTTTAATTTTTAATTTTTAATTTTTAATTTTTAATTTTTAATTTTTAATTTTTAATTTTTAATTTTAATTTTTAATTTTTAATTTCAGATTTTTGATTTTTTATTTTTAATATTTAATTTTTAACTTTTAATTTTTAATTTTTAATTTTTAATTTTTAATTTTTAATTTTTAATTTTTAATTTTTAATTTTTAATTTTTAATTTTTAATTTTTAATTTTTAATTTTTAATTTTTAATTTTTAATTTTTAGTTTTTAATTTTTAATTTTTTTCTTAATTTTTAATTTTTTATTTTTTATCTTTAATTCTTAATTTTTAAATTTTAATCTTTAAATTTTAATTTTTAATTTTAATTTTTTAATTTAATTTTTAATTTTTAATTTTAATTTTTAATTTTTAATTTCAATTTTAATTTTTAATTTTTAATTTTTAATTTTTAATTTTTTAATTTTTAATTTTTAATTTTTAATTTTTAATTTTTAATTATTAATTTTTAATTTTAATTTTTTAATTTTTAATTTTTAATTTTTAAGTTTTAATTTTTAATTTTTAATTTTTAATTTTTAATTTTTAATTTTTAATTTTTAATTTTTAATTTTTAATTTTTAATTTTTAATTTTTAATTTTTAATTTTTAATTTTTAATTTTTAATTTTTAATTTTTAATTTTTATTTTTTAATTTTTAATTTTAAATTTTTAATTTTTAATTTTTATTTTTAATTTTTAATTTTTAATTTTTAATTTTTAATTTTTAATTTTTAATTTTTAATTTTTAATTTTTAATTTTTAATTTTTAATTTTTAATTTTTAATTTTCCATTTTGGATTTTTAATTTTAAATTTTTAATTTTTAATTTTTAATTTTTAATTTTTATTTTTTAATTTTAATTTTTAATTTTTAAACTTTAATTTTTATTTTTAATTTTTAATTTTTAATTTTTAATTTTTAATTTTTAATTTTTAATTTTTAATTTTTAATTTTTAATTTTTAATTTTTAATTTTTAATTTTTAATTTTTAATTTTTAATTTTTAATTTTTAATTTTTAATTTTTAATTTTTAATTTTTAATTTTTAATTTTTAATTTTAAATTTTTAATTTTTAATTTTTAATTTTTAATTTTTAATTTTTAATTTTTAATTTTTAATTTTTGATTTATAATTTTAATTTTTAATTTTTAAATTTTAATTTTTAATTTTTAGTTTTTAATTTTTAAATTTTAATTTTTAATTTTTAATTTTTAATTTTTAATTTTTAATTTTTAATTTTTAATTTTTAATTTTTAATTTTTAATTTTTAATTTTTAATTTTTAATTTTTAATTTTTAATTTTTAATTTTTAATTTTTAATTTTTAATTTTTAATATTTAATTTTTAATTTTTAATTTTTAATTTTTAATTTTTAATTTTTAATTTTTAATTGTAAATTTTTAATTTTTAATTCTTAATTTTTAGTTCTTAATTTTTTATTTTTAATTTTTAATTTTTAATTTTTAATTTTTAATTTTTAATTTTTAATTTTTAATTTTTAATTTCTAATTTTTAATTTTTAATTTTTAATTTTTAATTTTTAATTTTTAATTTTTAATTTTTAATTTCTAATTTTTAATTTTTAATTTTTAATTTTTAATTTTTAATTTTTAATTTTTAATTTTAAAAT
Organism: Cordilura impudica; assembly: GCA_963682025.1. Taxonomy (NCBI): domain Eukaryota; kingdom Metazoa; phylum Arthropoda; class Insecta; order Diptera; family Scathophagidae; genus Cordilura; species Cordilura impudica. Next base: position 21,992 of record CAVMKG010000883.1, on the reverse strand, counting down.
TTTAATTTTTAATTTTTAATTTTTAATTCTTAATTTTTGATTTTTAATTTTTAATTTTTAATTTTTAATTTTTAATTTTTAATTTTTAATTTTTAATTTTTAATTTTTAATTTTTAATTTTTAATTTTTAATTTTTAATTTTTAATTTTTAATTTTTAATTTTTAATTTTTAATTTTTAATTTTTAATTTTTAATTTTTAATTCCTAATTTTCAATTTTTTATTTTTAATTTTTAATTTTTAATGTTTAATTTTTAATTTTTAATTTTTAATTTTTAATTTTTAATTTTTAATTTTTAATTTTTAATTTTTAATTTTTAATTTTTAATTTTTAATTTTTAATTTTTAATTTTTAATTTTTAATTTTTAATTTTTAATTTTTAATTTTTAATTTTTAATTTTTAATTTTTAATTTTTAATTTTTAATTTTTAATTTTTAATTTTTAATTTTTAGTTTTTAATTTTTAATTTTTAATTTTTAATTTTTAATTTTTAATTTTTAATTTTTAATTTTTAATTGTTAATTTTTAATTTTTAATTCTTAATTTTTAGTTTTTAATTTTTTATTTTTAATTTTTAATTTTTAATTTTTAATTTTTAATTTTTAATTTTTAATTTTTAATTTTTAATTTTTAATTTTTAATTTTTAATTTTTAATTTTTAATTTTTAATTTTTAATTTTTAATTTTTAATTTTTAATTTTTAATTTTTAATTTTTAATTTTTAATTTTTAATTTTTAATTTTTAATTTTTAATTTTTAATTTTTAATTTTTAATTTTTAATTTTTAATTTTTAATTTTTAATTTTTGATTTTTAATTTTTAATTTTTAATTTTTAATTTTTAATTTTTAATTTTTAATTTTTAATTTTTAATTTTTAATTTTTAATTTTTAATTTTTAATTTTTAATTTTTAATTTTTAATTTTTAATTTTTAATTTTTAATTTTTAATTTTTAATTTTTAATTTTTAATTTTCAATTTTTAATTTTTAATTTTGAATTTTTAATTTTTAATTTTTATTTTTTAATTTTAATTTTTAATTTTTGATTTTTGATTTTTGATTTTTAATTTTTAATTTTTAATTTTAAATTTTTTATTTTTTATTTTTAATTTTTATTTTTAATTTTTAATTTTTAATTTTTAATTTTTATTTTTAATTTTTAATTTTTAAATTTTAATTTTTATTTTTTAATTTTTAATTTTTAATTTTTAATTTTTAATTTTTAATTTTTAATTTTTAATTTTTAATTTTAAATTTTTAAGTTTTAATTTTTAATTCTTAATTTTTAATTTTTAATGTTTAATTTTTAATTTTTAATTTGTAACTTTTAATATTTAATTTTTAATTTTTAATTTTTAATTTTTAATTTTTAATTTTTAATTTTTAATTTTTAATTTTTAATTTTTAATTTTTAATTTTTAATTTTTAATTTTTAATTTTTAATTTTTAATTTTTAATTTTTAATTTTTAATTTTTAATTTTTAATTTTTAATTTTTAATTTTTAATTTTTAATTTTTAATTTTAATTTTTAATTTTTAATTTCAGATTTTAGATTTTTTATTTTTAATATTTAATTTTTAACTTTTAATTTTTAATTTTTAATTTTTAATTTTTAATTTTTAATTTTTAATTTTTAATTTTTAATTTTTAATTTTTAATTTTTAATTTTTAATTTTTAATTTTTAATTTTTAATTTTTAATTTTTAATTTTTAATTTTTAATTTTTAATTTTTAATTTTTAATTTTTAATTTTTAATTTTTAAATTTTAATTTTTAATTTTTAATTTTTAATTTTTAATTTTTAATTTTTAATTTTTAATTTTAATTTTTAATTTTTAATTTTTAATTTTTAATTTTTAATTTTAATTTTAATTTTTAATTTTTAATTTTTAATTTTTAATTTTTAATTTCAATTTTAATTTTTAATTTTTAATTTTTAATTTTTAATTTTTTAATTTTTAATTTTTAATTTTTAATTTTTAATTTTTAATTTTTAATTTTTAATTTTTAATTTTTAATTTTTAATTTTTAATTTTTAATTTTTAATTTTTAATTTTTAATTTTTAATTTTTAATTTTTAATTTTTAATTTTTAATTTTTAATTTTTAATTTTTAATTTTTAATTTTTAATTTTTAATTTTTAATTTTTAATTTTTAATTTTAATTTTAATTTTAATTTTTAATTTTTAAATTTTAATTTTTAATTTTTAATTTTTAGTTTTTAATTTTTAAATTTTAATTTTTAAATTTTAATTTTTAAATTTTAATTTTTAATCTTTAATTTTTAATTTTTAATTTCTAATTTTTAATTTTTAATTTTTAATTTTAAATTTTTAATTTTTAATTTTAAATTTTTAATTTTTAATTGTTAATTTTTAATTTTTTATTCTTAATTTTTAATTCTTAATATTTTATTTTTAATTTTTAATTTTTAACTTTTAATTTTTAATTTTTAATTTTTAATTTTTAATTTTTAATTTTTAATTTTTAATTTTTAATTTTTAATTTTTAATTTTTAATTTTTAATTTTTAATTTTTAATTTTTAATTTTTAATTTTTAATTTTTAATTTTTAATTTTTAATTTTTAATTTTTAATTTTTAATTTTTAATTTTTAATTTTTAATTTTTAATTTTTAATTTTTAATTTTTAATTTTTAATTTTTAATTTTTAATTTTTAATTTTTAATTTTAATTTTTAATTTTTAATTTTTAATTTTTAATTTTTAATTTTTAATTTTAAATTTTTAATTTTTAATTTTTAATTTTTAATTTTTAATTTTAATTTTTAATTTTTAATTTTTAATTTTTAATTTTTAATTTTTAATTTTTAATTTTTAATTTTTAATTTTTAATTTTTAATTTTTAATTTTTAATTTTTAATTTTTAATTTTTAATTTTTAATTTTTAATTTTTAATTTTTAATTTCTATTTTTTAATTTCTAATTTTTAATTTTTAATTTTTTATTTAAAAATTTTAATTTTTAATTTTTAATTCTTAATTTTTGATTTTTAATTTTTAATTTTTAATTTTTAATTTTTAATTTTTAATTTTTAATTTTTAATTTTTAATTTTTAATTTTTAATTTTTAATTTTTAATTTTTAATTTTTAATTTTTAATTTTTAATTTTTAAATTCAGATTTTAGATTTTTTATTTTTAATATTTAATTTTTAATTTTTAATTTTTAATTTTTAAATTTTAATTTTTAATTTTTAATTTTTAATTTTTAATTTTAATTTTAATTTTTAATTTTTAATTTTTAATTTTTAATTTTTAATTTTTAATTTTTAATTTTAATTTTAATTTTTAATTTTTAATTTTTAATTTTTAATTTTTAATTTTTAATTTTTAATTTTTAATTTCAATTTTAATTTTTAATTTTTAATTTTTAATTTTTAATTTTTAATTTTTTAATTTTTAATTTTTAATTTTTAATTTTTAATTTTTAATTTTTAATTTTTAATTTTTAATTTTTAATTTTTAATTTTTAATTTTTAATTTTTAATTTTTAATTTTTAATTTTTAATTTTTAATTTTTAATTTTTAATTTTTAATTTTTAATTTTAATTTTAATTTTTAATTTTTAAATTTTAATTTTTAATTTTTAATTTTTAGTTTTTAATTTTTAAATTTTAATTTTTAAATTTTAATTTTTAAATTTTAATTTTTAATCTTTAATTTTTAATTTCTAATTTTTAATTTTTAATTTTTAATTTTTAGTTTTTAATTTTAAATTTTTAATTTTTAATTTTAAATTTTTAATTTTTAATTGTTAATTTTTAATTTTTTATTCTTAATTTTTAATTCTTAATTTTTTATTTTTAATTTTGAATTTTTAACTTTTAATTTTTAATTTTTAATTTTTAATTTTTAATTTTTAATTTTTAATTTTTAATTTTTAATTTTTAATTTTTAATTTTTAATTTTTAATTTTTAATTTTTAATTTTTAATTTTTAATTTTTAATTTTTAATTTTTAATTTTTAATTTTTAATTTTTAATTTTTAATTTTTAATTTTTAATTTTTAATTTTTAATTTTTAATTTTTAATTTTTAATTTTTAATTTTTAATTTTTAATTTTTAATTTTTAATTTTTAATTTTTAATTTTTAATTTTTAATTTTTAATTTTTAATTTTTAATTTTTAATTTTTAATTTTAATTTTTAATTTTAATTTTTAATTTTTGATTTTTAATTTTTAATTTTTAATTTTTAATTTTTAATTTTTAATTTTAAATTTTTAATTTTTAATTTTTAATTTTTAATTTTTAATTTTTAATTTTTAATTTTTAATTTTTAATTTTAATTTTAATTTTTAATTTTTAATTTTTAATTTTTAATTTTTAATTTTTAATTTTTAATTTTTAATTTTTAATTTTTAATTTTTAATTTTTAATTTTTAATTTTTAATTTTTAATTTTTAATTTTTAATTTTTAATTTTTAATTTTTAATTTTTAATTTTTAATTTTTAATTTTTAATTTTTAATTT
>CAVMKG010000882.1:0-35490 GCA_963682025.1 Cordilura impudica | reverse complement strand
AAAATTAAAAATTAAAAATTAAAAATTAAAAATTAAAAATTAAAAATTAAAAATTAAAAATTAAAAATTAAAAATTAAAAATTAAAAATTAAAAATTAAAAATTAAAAATTAAAAATTAAAAATTAAAAATTAAAAATTAAAAATTAAAAATTAAAAATTAAAAATTAAAAATTAAAAATTAAAAATTAAAAATTAAAAATTAAAAATTAAAAATTAAAAATTAAAAATTAAAAATTAAAAATTAAAAATTAAAAATTAAAAATTAAAAATTAAAAATTAAAAATTAAAAATTAAAAATTAAAATTAAAAATTAAAAATTAAAAATTAAAAATTAAAAATTAAAAATTAAAAATTAAAAATTAAAAATTAAAAATTAAAAATTAAAAATTAAAAATTAAAAATTAAAAATTAAAAATTAAAAATTAAAAATTAAAAATTAAAAATTAAAAATTAAAAATTAAAAATTAAAAATTAAAAATTAAAAATTAAAAATTAAAAATTAAAAATTAAAAATTAAAAATTAAAAATTAAAAATTAAAAATTAAAAATTAAAAATTAAAAATTAAAAATTAAAAATTAAAAATTAAAAATTAAAAATTAAAAATTAAAAATTAAAAATTAAAAATTAAAAATTAAAAATTAAAAATTAAAAATTAAAAATTAAAAATTAAAAATTAAAAATTAAAAATTAAAAATTAAAAATTAAAAATTAAAAATTAAAAATTAAAAATTAAAAATTAAAAATTAAAAATTAAAAATTAAAAATTAAAAATTAAAAATTAAAAATTAAAAATTAAAAATTAAAAGAAAAAATTAAAAATTAAAAATTAAAAATTAAAAATTAAAAATTAAAAATTAAAAATTAAAAATTAAAAATTAAAAATTAAAAATTAAAAATTAAAAATTAAAAATTAAAAATTCAAAATTAAAAATTAAAAATTAAAAATTAAAAATTAAAAATTAAAAATTAAAAATTAAAAATTAAAAATTAAAAATTAAAAATTAAAAATTAAAAATTAAAAATTAAAAATTAAAAATTAAAAATTAAAAATTAAAAATTAAAAATTAAAAATTAAAAATTAAAAATTAAAAATTAAAAATTAAAAATTAAAAATTAAAAAATTAAAAATTAAAAAATTAAAAATTAAAATTAAAAATTAAAAATTAAAAATTAAAAATTAAAAATTAAAAAATTAAAAATTAAAAATTAAAAATTAAAAAAAAAACTAAAATAAAAATTAAAAATTAAAAATTAAAAATTAAAAAATTAAAAATGAAAAAAAAATCAAAAATTAAAAATTAAAAAATAAAAATTAAAAATTAAAAATTAAAAATAATAAATAAAAAATTAAAAATTAAAAATAAAAAATTAAAAATTAAAAATTAAAAATTAAAAAATAAAAATTAAAAATTAAAAATTAAAAATAAAAAATTAAAAATTAAAAATTAAAAATTAAAAATTAAAAATTAAAAATTAAAAATTAAAAATTAAAAATTAAAAATTAAAAATTAAAAATTAAAAATTAAAAATTAAAAATTAAAAATTAAAAATTAAAAATTAAAAATTAAAAATTAAAAATTAAAAATTAAAAATTAAAAATTAAAAATTAAAAATTAAAAATTAAAAATTAAAAATTAAAAATTAAAAATTAAAAATTAAAAATTAAAAATTAAAAATTAAAAATTAAAAATTAAAAATTAAAAATTAAAATTAAAAATTAAAAATTAAAAATTAAAAATTAAAAATTAAAAATTAAAAATTAAAAATTAAAAATTAAAAATTAAAAATTAAAAATTAAAAATTAAAAATTAAAAATTAAAAATTAAAAATTAAAAATTAAAAATTAAAAATTAAAAATTAAAAATTAAAAATTAAAAATTAAAAATTAAAAATTAAAAATTAAAAATTAAAAATTAAAAATTAAAAATTAAAAATTAAAAATTAAAAATTAAAAATTAAAAATTAAAAATTAAAAATTAAAAATTAAAAATTAAAAATTAAAAATTAAAAATTAAAAATTAAAAATTAAAAATTAAAAATTAAAAATTAAAAATTAAAAATTAAAAATTAAAAATTAAAAATTAAAAATTAAAAATTAAAAATTAAAAATTAAAAATTAAAAATTAAAAATTAAAAATTAAAAATTAAAAATTAAAAATTAAAAATTAAAAATTAAAAATTAAAAATTAAAAATTAAAAATTAAAAATTAAAAATTAAAAATTAAAAATTAAAAATTAAAAATTAAAAATTAAAAATTAAAAATTAAAAATTAAAAATTAAAAATTAAAAATTAAAAATTAAAAATTAAAAATTAAAAATTAAAAATTAAAAATTAAAAATTAAAAATTAAAAATTAAAAATTAAAAATTAAAAATTAAAAATTAAAAATTAAAAATTAAAAATTAAAAATTAAAAATTAAAATTAAAAATTAAAAATTAAAAATTAAAAATTAAAAATTAAAAATTAAAAATTAAAAATTAAAAATTAAAAATTAAAAATTAAAAATTAGAAATTAGAAATTAAAAATTAAAAATTAAAAATTAAAAATTAAAAATTAAAAATTAAAAATTAAAAATTAAAAATTAAAAATTAACAATAAAAAATTAAAAATTAAGAATTAAAAATTAAAAATTAAAAAATTAAAAATTAAAAATTAAAAATAAAAAATTAAAAATTAAAAATTAAAAATTAAAAATTAAAAATTAAAAATTAAAAATTAGAAATTAAAAATTAAAAATTAGAAATTAAAAATTAAAAATTAAAAATTAAAAATTAAAAATTAAAAATTAAAAATTAAAAATTAAAAATTAAAAATTAAAAATTAAAAATTAAAAATTAAAAATTAAAAATTAAAAATTAAAAATTAAAAATTAAAAATTAAAAATTAAAAATTAAAAATTAAAAATTAAAAATTAAAAAATAAAAATTAAAAATTAAAAATTAAAAATTAAAAATTAAAAATTAAAAATTAAAAATTAAAAATTAAAAATTAAAAATTAGAAATTAAAAATTAAAAATTAAAAATTAAAAATTAAAAATTAAAAATTAAAAATTAAAAATTAAAAATTAAAAATTAAAAATTAAAAATTAAAAATTAAAAATTAAAAATTAAAAATTAAAAATTAAAAATTAAAAATTAAAAATTAAAAATTAAAAATTAAAAATTAAAAATTAAAAATTAAAAATTAAAAATTAAAAATTAAAAATTAAAAATTAAAAATTAAAAATTAAAAATTAAAAATTAAAAATTAAAAATTAGAAATGAAAAATTAAAAATCGAAAATGAAAAATAAAAAAATGAAAAAAGAAAAATAAAAAATTAAAAATAAAAAATAAAAAATTAAAAATCAAAAACGAAAAATGAAAAATAAAAAATTAAAAATCAAAAACGAAAAATGAATAAATAAAAAATAAAAATGAAAAATGAAAAATCAAAAACTAAAAACGAAAAATGAAAAAATAAAAAAAGAAAAACAAAAAAATTAAAAATGAAAAATAAAAAATAAAAAACGAAAAACGAAAAATAAAATTTAAAAATAAAAAAAAAAAACGAAAAATAAAAAATTAATCGGTTGAAATATTAAATAATAAATTAAATAATAAATATTTTTATATTAGCAGAGCCCCTGCTGCAGTTGTTTGCTATAAGTGCTACATAGATGACGCTTTCTGTTTGATTTTAAAAAAGTGCCATAAAAAAAATCTTTAATTACTAGATGTTTACACTTCTCCCATGTGATCGGGGTCACATGATTTTATTAATATGTGTTAAGCTAAGATTTGATATTAATTAGTAAAAAAATTACAAATACTTTAAAGATCTCATGAATTATAAAACAGTTACCTAGTTTTAGTTTTAAATAAATCCTAAAAAATATGTAACATTTTTAAAGCTCTTAAATTCAGATGATAACTGTACAGACCTCTAACAAAAATTGGCAAGAGTTATAGAATAACCATTTAAGATAACATATCTTCTTTTTGTAAAACTTTTTTTTATAAAAACTTGTTTTTTTTTATTATTAAAGAACGTTGCATGACCCTATAAAATGGCGTGTCATCATCACACGTCTTTTAAATTAAGTAATGATTAATAAATACTATAGTCACTGACTGGGCTGACATTCTCCATAATGAGGAATTGTAGCTTTGCATTTTTACAAAGAAGATAATTTTAAGTTTCGTTTATAACTTTTTTTTTTATAAAAATGTATGAGATTAAGCTACAGAACTTTTTGGCTTTGTTTACTTTACAAATAATAAATACTGACAAAGCAATTTTATAAATACCCCACGATAGAAATGTTTTTATAATATTTGACAAACAAAACTTTTTTAATAAAATTTTTTTTAAATAATTTTATATTCATAAAATTAATGATATGGTTTTGTTGTTTTGTTTATCTGTATGTTTATATTTTTTAGATTATGATTTGTTAGATTTAAACTCAAATTCATAAAATTCAAAAGGAACAGGGGTTAAACTGCTAAAAATTAAATTAAAACTTTTTAGTGAAATATTCGATGATCTCTTAAAATTGTGTTTAGTACACATTTCAACTAGTATGAGTGCTTGTTTCTAAGCGAAGGTGAATGAATTCGAATGAAGAAAATTAATTGTTGACAAATGGAAGGCACATCCAAAATACCCAGTACATTTTAATGAAAAAGACTGACAAACATTTTTGAAAACATTTCTATATAGAGGAAGTAAGGAAAAACAACGAAAATGAACCACGAAGTAAGAAATTGTTAAAGTTATTAAAAAAAAGTACCAATATAGTTCAAAGTTGTGGGCAAGAAATGACTTAAAAACACAATGTGTCAAATTTCTTCGAAAAGCAAAATAAAGTTATAAAAATAAGAGCAAGAAAGTTGTATGAAGTTTTGGTAAAGAAAAATTGCTGCGTTGTTTTGAATGACTAAATGTATGTCAATATTCTACTGTTTTTGAAGAAGAGATAGCATATTTCTAGATTAGGGGTTAAAAGTTTTCATTTAAACAACAAATGATAAGTGCATAAGTGCACAGAGAAAAGTAATGCTTAGAAAAAAGGTTTATTCTTCCTTTTATGTAAATCAACAATGGATCCATGCTCATTACAACTTAAAATTTTCTCTAGGAAAATAATATTGAATTTCTTTAAAAAGAAGAATCGGTGCACCAAACACCCAACAATGTCGGCCGTTAAGTCAGTGGCTTTTTTAGTAAAATATTTTTTTCGGGAAACAAACCTTGTTAGGTCGTTTTTAAATATTTTTATTCATTCCAAATAATAGGTGATTCCAGGGTCCACAAAATAGGCATTTGTTTCAGTGATAACCTCTTTATACGACCCAAACTCTTACCAAGGATCCTAATTTTTTGATTTTTTGCGGTGGCAACAATGCACATGTGCGTCAGTGCGTTGTTATGATGGTAGAACACTATTTTCTTCGCCAAATGTGGCCGAATCTGTCCAATCGATATGAATGACTCCGAATGCATCCCGTTCACCCGGAGAAGTCCACTGCTTTGACTGTTCCCTGGTCTCTGGTGTATAGTGATGGATCCATGTTTCTTTCACGGCTACGAAACGGCACAAAAACTCCTTCGAATTGAGGATAACTTCGCCAGACATTCCTTTGAAGTGATCGCAAGGTTGCAAGCACAGTATCCATTGCGTAGTTAGCTTTTACATGTTCAAATATTTATACAAAATGTGATGTACCCGCTCAGTTGAGATGCCTACAGGCTCAGACACCTAACGCACTTTTATTATCCGTCATTCAATATCATTCCATAGATTCTATCTATGATTTCTTTCAAGACGACCTCTTTCGAGCGACCTTTACGATCGGCGATACAACGGAATTCACTTTTAAGCCATTGATGGTGCAAAGTCCCCTTAGTATTTATCAAGCCTTGGTTTCGGTGATAGTTTTTATTTTTCACAAGATGTAACGTTTTATGGGCACTCGCAATTTAATTGATAGTTGACAGAAGCAGACTCGCAAGGAGTCACGGAGTTGTCAAACTGCCATTGCATTTTACTTTAACGAAAAGCAATTTTAAGAAAAATAAATAGACTGGCAATAATTTAAAACATTTATTTCTAAAGAATGCTTTCAAAGCCAACTAACAATGTCAAATGTTTTATAAAGGACATTCGGAAAAAGTTGAGAACAGAGTGGATACGAAAATATAATTTTTGTTTAAATATAATTTTATGAATTTATTTTATAAAATTAAAAAAAATAATACATATTTTAATCATTACATTTGCAGGCAAAAGTGCATTTTATGGGGCGCACCGCGAAAAAAAAAAATGAAAAATTACCCCCTCCTGGAATTAATCCGGAGATTACGAAAATCGATACGAGAGGGGGGAAAATGCCCCTGGGCGGCCCAGGTTGCCTCAAAAAGGGACCCAAAATTGGGGAAAAATCATGTGGGTACTCAAACTTCCTGGAATTTGATAGGGATAAAAAAAAGAAAAAAAATTGGGTGTGCGGTTCCAGGTGTCCCCCCCCCCTAACATTGGGGGGCCTGATCCATTTTATAAGTGTGGGTATTCAAATGAAAGGGAAATCGGAGAGCATTAAGAAAATAGAATAATTTTTGGATTTTGCTATTCTAATTTGTGTGTGTGCTTATGTGGTGCAAAATCGTTTGGAAAACTTGAAACAAATATCTACAGAATTTGTGTTTTCATTCTGGAATTGTTTACTGCATTTTTTTACTGCCCTTCAGTATTATCTTTTTTCGGTCTTGTGACAGCGTCTAAGTCGACGTTGTTGGTTGATAAAGTGATAGCGGCTGTGAAAGAGCCGCAAAGACATTGCAAAACTGGAGGTGGAACAGCAATATCATCAATCGTCTTCACGAAAATTGTTAAATATAACAAATCTTTCCCTCACTGATGAGGAATTTGTTTACAATGTTAACTGTGATATTGAGCATTTTATAAAGCAGCGCCATACTAACGGAATTTAAATAAAATTATACACTCCTGAAGAAGTCTGAAAAAAGCAGACGAAACGTTGGGTGAAAAATGAAAATAAATTGATCTTTTTATTTACACCAAATTTGACCATCATTAGCCCGTAAGGAAACTCCTTTTTACAACAATAATTTTTGGATACTGTTGTTGTTTTTTTGTAATTTTTTCGAAAATGAAAAAAAAAAATTAAAAAAAAAAAATTTTATCGATGCAGGTTTGACAGATTATACGAGGGGGTGCTTTAATACCATGTGAGATAAGGCCATGATGGCTTTACCTCTCATTCAATAGGGATATAAAGTCATTTTTTTTCCGGGAATTTTATAGGGATCAAAAATAACGAAAAAAAAATTTTTGCCGTGGTCCCAGGTGTCCCCAGGCCCCCCTTAAAATTGGGGGCCTGACCCATTATATAAGTGTGGGTATTCAAATGAAAGAGAAATTTGAGAGGATTAGGAACGTTAAATAACGTTTCCAAAAATTTTAGAGGAAATGCCATATTTTCGGACATTTTAAGAAAACAATTTTAATTTTTTTTCCAAATTTTAAAAATTTTTTATCATCTTTTTATATCGAATGCGAAAAAAAGTAAGGAAAAAAATACAGGGAATGTTTTTTTTTGCAACAATTTTTGCGAAAAATTTTTAGCCTTTTACGAAAAATTTTAAAAAACTTCTGAAAATTGCCAAAATACTGAAAAATTTGCGAAAAAATCATGTGGGTACTCAAATTTCCGGGAATTTTATAGAGATAAAAAAGAAAAAAATTTGGGGCGTGGTCCCAAGTGTCCCCAGGCCCCCTAACAATGGGGGCCTGATCCATCTTATAAGTGTGGGTATTCAAATGAAAGGGAAATCGGAGAGCATTAAGAAAATATAATAATAAAAATGAAAACTATTCATGGTAATAGGTATAAATGTAGTAAAATGAAAACTGTTAACGGTATTAGGTATAAATCTTGTTTATAAAACACATTTTTTTATTCTTGTGACGTACGCAGGAAAACTTTATTCAGCGAAGCCACCTGCCGCGTCCTATTGGAGGAGAAAACCCTTAAGCGCGGCCGCAGGCCGCCACGCAGGAAAACTTTATTCAGCGAAGCCACCTGCCGCGTCCTACTGGAGGAGAAAACCCTTAAGCGCCGCCGCAGGCCGCCACGCAGGAAAACTTTAGTATGCGAAGCCAGATTTCAATACTTAATAATAAAAATAAGAAAACTATTGATTTTCCCTTTTACGGAATGTTTACATCTAATTTAAACATTTTCTAAAAGGTAAAACCATTACCTCTTAATTATAAAAATAAGAAAACTGAAATGAGAAATAAAGCCATTTTCTAATATTGCTAATGTCAGCTAAGGCCATGATGTGCTGTGCCCCACAAAGTGCATTTCAGCCCATTTGCACTACTTTGAACTTTCCGAACTTTTGAACGAAAGACTCCTCATTTAATTGAAAATGGAATCAACTCAATTAAATTTTGACTTAAACTTTTCAAAAATCTAAAAATTTTATATATAATTGTACATTAATATGGTTATTCTAATGTGATTATCAGAGAGGACAAATTTGACTTTTTTGCTTTTTTTACTCTGTTGTGCTTTTTTTTTTGCCATTTTTGACATTATGGTGTTTTTTGAATTTTTTTTTATTTTTTTGCTACAAAGTGGGATTTCCCCTCATTTTTGTTTTACTTTTGGTATTAATTTTTTCCATATATTGCAACTCAGTAATATATGTAATTTTTTTTTTACTACCACTTATTGCAGCTCAGTTTACCATACTAAAACAACATCTCTGTTTTCGAGTAAGTTTAAAAAATAATACAAGTAGGCCGCTGTTAACAGAAAATTACTTTTTTCGCCAACATCTAAAACTAGAAAACAATAATTTGTCGAAAGGAAAATCAAACAAAATTTTTTTATTAAAAATGGTAGAATCATATCCAAGTGTTTTTAAAATAGAAAAGGATTGGCTAATTTGTAATGTTTGCTCTTGTCAAATAAACAGTAAAAAAAATATAATGTAAAGCAACATATCGATACAAAAAAACACAAATTAGCTGCTTCTCAGAAACAAGATCTTCCACAAAAGCTAATAAACGAATTTTCTGTTACTAAAATGCCAATACATTCCAGGAAGATCTTTAAAAGTTTCTTTTAGGAACCAATATTGCAATAAAAAAGTAAGCCATTCCAGCTTTAAAAACTTTTTTGAGAAATATAAATTAAAAACCCCTAATGAAAATTCTCTTCGAACTGAGTACATACCTCAAATCTATAAAGAAACTATGCGTGAAAAAGCAAACGGAAAACTTATATGGATTTCTGTTGATGAGACTACAGATAGCGAACAGAGATATGTTGCCAATTTTATATTTGGAATTTTAGATTTCGAAGTGGGGAATAAATCATATTTGTTGAATATGGGTGTTCTCGAAAACGCAAATAGTGGTTCTATTGCTGGTTTTTGTAACGATTAATTGCAAATTTTATGGCTAGATGGTAAGTAAATAGTTGATTTATATTTTTGATTTAATTGTTATATTTTACATTATATTTAAGGCATTGAATATGACAAAGTACTTCTAGCGGTCACAGATGCAGCCGCGTACATGCTAAATGGAATTTCCTATCTAGTTTATGTATCCTAAAATGGTGCATTTGACATGTTTTGCTCATGGTCTTCATCGTGTGGCAGACTTCATACGATTAGATTTTGAGCATGTAAATAAATTTATATTAAAGTAATTTTACCACAAAAATTCTAAAATTTTATTTACTAAATTCGTACATTTTATATTACAGGCACCCCGAAGAAAACAGTTGTTTTCAAAAATGAACCCGAATTTGAATTTTCCACCGACTCCATGCCCTACTCGTTGGGGAACCTGGTTAGAAGCATGCATGTATTACCCGGAGCACCTGGAAGAAGTCAAGGCTGTCACTACGGAGTTAAATAGCGAAGACTCGGAATCAAGTGTACAAGCCAAGAAAGTGTATGGTATAAAAGAATTGAATTCTCAACTCGCGTTTATTAAAAATAACTTTTCGGTGATTGTTCATTCATTAAATAATCTACAAACAGTTGATTTAACTATAAATAAAAACTTAAATATAGTGGCAAATGTAAGAGAAAAACTACATAAACTTAAAGACCAAAAATATGTAAAAAAATTTGATGCTGTATTTCGAAGAAATTCAGAATATCAACAATATGTAGAAATAAATAATATGTTAGAAATAGGTGTAAATTCGAATGATGAATATGTAAAAACCCTATCATCAAATGAAATTTTAATGTTTAAATTTGCTCCATCAACGTCCGTTGATCTTGAAAGAAGTTTTTCAAAATTTAATGCTCTTCTAACAGATAGAAGAAGAAATTTAACATTAAATAATATAAAAGCACATATGATTGTCTATTGCAACAATTTTAATGATATTACTGTTTTGAATTAAAAAATGCTTTTTTACCACTTTTTTTTATCTTAAAAATGCCTTTTTCAAGTTTTTTTTTTTTTTTTTTGCTTAACATAACTTTTTTGTGCTTTTTTGTTCTCTCTGGTGATTATCGTAAATTTTTTGATACTTGCTGTTAAAGTTTGTTGAGTTAACATTTGATGCTAAGCGGTATAAAGATTTATGAATTGTAAAATAGTTACCTAGAAAATTATATATTGCTTATATTTAATGAACCCTAAAAGTATGTTAGATTTTAAAAGCGCTTAAATTCAAATGTTATACCTACAGTCTCAGGTCTGTTACTTTAAATTTTTACTGTTAGCGTTTTAACAATTTTACATACTTTTAGGAGGTATCAAAAATAAAAAACAAAAATTTTTATTAGTTGAATGTTTTAAAACTCACGAAATTTAATTTTTTGTTAACATCAACTGTTAACATAGCAAACCGTAACATAAAGTGACAAAAGCTATGGAATACCATATAAAACGCTTTTTCCTGTTAAAGTCTATTAATTTAATACTAGCAGATTCCAGCACTCGAAATACAAGTGAAATTTCTAGGCAGCTTAATTTTTCAACTTAGCCAATTCACAAACCAACACTTTTATGGTTTATTATTATTGTGAATGAAGATAACAAACTCACTAACTGACACATTAACAAATTTAATAAAACACACATAGCATATGTATAATTTTATGTATGTGTTAGTAGCAACTTAAAATGCAATTTACTCAAAATAAAGGAAAAAATTTAAAAATCTGTAAATCTGTAAAACGGCTAAAAAGAAATACCTTTCAAATAATATATGCTTGGTCAAAATCGGGATAAAACGGTAGAACAAAACATCGGTCACAAGAAATCGCCTAGCCTATTAATATTATAAATGGTTATTCCATAATTTTTTCACTTCGTCTTAAGCGCTAAACACATTCACTGCGAGTTGCGAGTGCGAGAAAAAACGAGAATGAGACAGTATGATTTTTTTAATGTGGAAGCGAGATCGATAGTAAAGCTTTTTTGTGTGGCATTGCCAACTCTGTGGTTTTCTAGAATAACCGCGTATGTCATAAAATCAAAATGTTCAGGGGAGCCAAAAAACGTTATATTCGAAATTATGGGCTCTATATAAAGATTTTAGAGCTTTTTATTTAACAGTCCTGTAGATATGGGCAATAAATACTTTATATAAAATTTTGAGTCAAAAATCTTCAGAGGAATGGATCCTGGAGAAGGACGAAAAACAATATGTAAATTACACTTAAAGTGTGTGCAGATAAAATAACTTATGTCGACAAACGTCGTTTTCTTTGAAAAAGAAAACTACTAATGCTACCACCCATGTAGACATAAGTTGTTGTTGCTTGAAAAATGGATTTTTTTGTTCGTCAACAAAAAGTTAACGGGACTTAGGATGAGAATATAACAACGTATCAAGAATAATAGTGACAAAAAATAACAGAAATAAACACAAAATTTTTACAAGTGGTTATAAACTGAAAACTAATCCAAAATTATTTTTCATTTTTTTTTATTAATATACGTTGTTATTGTCGCTATGTGTTGTTTTCTGAAAAAATAATTTGTCAGCGATCAAACGTAGGTTGACACACGTCGTTATTTAAAGAAAAAAACTCAGAAATGGTCAATATTTTTTTTTTTTAAATTGAACACAAGCAAAGAGCGTTAAAAATTAATATAAATAATTGGCATCGTAAACTCAAAACTGACAAAAATGGACATACGCGGTTATTCCAGAAAACCACAGAACTTAGGTTGTAAAAACACTCGCAAGGGAAATAGAATTGATTCTATTTTCTGTACGAGAAAAATCAGATCACAGGAGAATCAGCTGATAGGCATTAAACGCGATGCCTACTATAGTAATTACTTTAGTTAACCCGTTAATAATTTCGATTTTATTCATTTTGTTATATTTATTGTTTGTTATATGAACAGCTTTGTATACAATTGACAATTGAATTATGTTTGACAGTAGGACAATCAGCTGCTCGAAAGCATTTTGATGATTTTGTAAAAGCACAAAAGCACAAATTCTCGCATGCAAAAAGCTTAGTTTTTACTCGCACTCGCAACTCGCGGTTATGTGTTTAGGGTTTAAAGGTCTGCAATATTTAAGGTCTTTTTAATAGCAAATTCATGAAATTTAAATTTTTCGCTAAGCATAAAGTATGTATAATACTGATTTTTGTCAAAAGTTAAGGAATTATTATATATATGTATATTATATTTTTTAAAAAGGTCCAACTCATGATTGGTTATCGCTAGTTATTTGAAAATGAGCACAAAATAAAGTGATACATAATTTTAGAATGAACAATTATGCTGGTTTTTTTTATATACTTATAGGGAAAGAGGGAGCATACAATTTAGTATAATTTGGTAATGTCACCTTGCATTAGTTACTAACAAAAGATATCCAATTTGTATTCTCAGCTTAAGCACTAATCGCATTTTAAAATAAATTTAATTCAGATTTATTTTTAACAAGCCTAATTGAAACCATTAGTTGCAACTAATTTCTTATATATATACAATAATACTATAAATATATTTATATATCATAGAGTTTTAAGACCAAATTTTAGTAAAAAATATTATTTAAATGATTTTAGAAAAAAAAATTTCACATCCACCAAGAAAATTAAAAATGTTATTTAAATTTTGTAATATAAAAAATAAATTTAAACGTCTGTTAAGTTAAAATTGGCGTTTAAGCGGAATAAAAATTAAATAAATTTTTAAGGCTTAACAAAATATTAAAATTACATGACGTTTAAAATTTTTTTGTTTTTTTTTTATAAATTCTAAAAGTATGTTATATTTTATAAATGTTAAAAGTAAAATGTTACTTAACAGGCGTTAACAAAAAGTAACAAATATGAAATAACCTTATAAATAAAATTTTGCCATTTTCTGTTTAGGTCTGTTACGTCAACATTTTGCTTGTGACACTTTAAAAATTTTAAATGGCTCTAGGGTTTATCAATAATATTTTTCTTAAGTAAATGTTTGGAAATCATTTTAAATGTTTTAAAATTTATGAAATATAATTTTTTTTATTTTAAGGTTGTAGTTGTTCGACCTTTCAAATGTTGGTAAATAAAAATTTCTCGAGCTCTAGGTCCGGACCTACAATTTTAATGTGTTTGTTCTCTTGGCACTTTCTGTTATGATCTGTTAATTTAACATTTGATGTTAAGCAGTATAAAAATTAAATAATATAAAATTTAATATTTATGAAGTTAAGTTTAATATCAAATGTTAACTTAGCAGACATTTAACAGAAAGTGACAAAAGTTATAGAATAACCACATAAGCATTTTATGGTAGGTTTAATTTATATTGTTATTCTATATATTTTGCCGCTTTCTGTTAAGTTAAGTTAAGTTAAGTTAACATAGTGTATAAAAATAAAACATACTTTTAGGGCTTAAAAAAATAAAAACATATAGTTTTCTTATGAAAACTAATTTTTTTATTAAGCTCCAAAAATATTTTTAATTTTTATACTGCTTAACATCAAATGGGCAATTCCATAAAAATGTCAACTTTTTTGAAAAAAAATATTTTTTCATTCATATGAAGTAAGTTTAAAAATATATTAAAATACGTTCCAAGTTACATAATGTAATTCCTTACAAGCATTCTAAATAATAAAATAAATATAAAATTTATTTGTTTACTCAATTTTCTTTTAATACATGTTTAAGAAACTTTAGTCATTCCGTCACAGTCATTCCGTCACGTCAAATGACAGTTAATAAATTCGATACTATTACAGGCCAGTTGCTGTAAATTATAATTTTATATTGCTTATATATCATATGTAAAATATGCATTAGTTTAAAATCTGACTTGCTTCTTAATTTACAAAAGTTCCCAGGTGTTAATACTAGGACATAGTCATGGTAGCAAAAATGTCATTCCGTCACACAATGAGAAATTACTCGAAAATAAAAGAATAAAATAGTGTAAAAATTGTTTCTGAGTTTTTTTTTAAATCTCTTAATCATTAGCAATCATTTTCAAACTGAAGAATGAATTTTCAATTCAAAATAGCTTTGTAGAATAGCCTTAACTTCAATTCTACAGTTCAAAATGTCATTCCGTCACATATGGAATTGCCCAAATGTTAATTTAACAGACGTTAACGTTAAAATAATCACATTATTTTTATTAATATCAATTGTTAACTTAATTGAATTTAACGGAAGTGGATAATGTATAGACCAACCACGCAAGCAATAATTTTTTTTGACAAATTTCTAGAGTGGTAAAAGTAAAATGTTAAGATGTCGTATGAACTTATTAAAAATATATGTGGTTCTTTTAGGTTCTCTTGTCACTTTATCTTAATGTTTGCTAAGTTAACATTTTGTCTAAGCAGTCTACAAATTAAACATACTTTACCTAAGTTACCTAAGAAAACTATATAATTTTTATTTTTCGATAAACCCTAAAAGTATGTTTTATTTTTAGAGCTGTTAATTTCAAATGTTAACTTAACATACGTTAACAGTAAGTGAGAAAAGTTATATGTGGTTATTCAATAGTTTGTGTCACTTTCTGTCTCCATTGACTGAGCGATATGAAATTGAGCGAAACGAAACCTTTACATCCGAAATATATTGTATATCTGTGGTCACAAGCGATAACTGCCTAAGTCGACTTAAGAACGATTTGAGTTATATATGCTATCATATTCTACTAACAATGCATTATATTTACGTGAAATACCCATTTTTCTAACACTGTTATTTAAAAATTTATTAATGAAAACATACTGACCTAAGTCGTAATAAAGCTCCATTACATATATATAAACAGTTATTTTTCTCGAAAGAATGATTTTCTCCGATTTGAGTTATGTATGCTATAATATTCTACTAAAAAATCTTAATATTTACGTAAAATCCCCATATCTCTAACACTGCTTTTTAAAAATATATTAATACAAATATTCTAACCTAAGTCGTAATGAAGCCCCATTACATTTATATAAAAAGCTGTTTTTCTCGAAAGCATGATTTTCGAGTTAGGCGGTTATCGCTTGTGACCACAGATATATGTATATATACAAGTTTTACCTAAACTAATATTATTAGCTAATATTTATTTATTAGTTAACAGACGTTAAAGATGTGACAGCAAATACACAATAAGAATATGTACGAATTGTGGTGTAAATATTTTAAGATCGAACAAAATCAAACAGAACCTCACTTTGAATATGGGTAAGGTCCTGTATGAATTACATGTATTAATGAAATTCATTATGGGGCATCTTGTGCTCTTTTTATATACATAAGCAGTCAAAATTACTAATTTTGGTAATTTTTATCGAAAATTTATCTCAATTTTGTCTTTGTAAAATTTTAAACAGATTTTTTTCTTGGCAATATTTAAAATGGATAAATTAAAAATTGTCGCTAATTTATTTTTTTAAATCAAATTTTGTTTTTACTTAAGACAGTTAGTTTAGCTTTTGATCAATTGGTCAATTTTAGAAAACTAAATTTTAACTTATAAGTGACTTACTTTAAATTCTTACTAGAGTTTTAAAAATATTTTTATAACAAATTACCATAGACATTTAATAACAATTTTGTTCAGTTTTTCAGCTTTTCCATTCTTCGTACAAAATAACTTTAAAGTCTTAAATAATATGAGTGTGTGTGTGTGTTTCAATGTATTTTAACGTATTTTTTTTTATAGAAACATTACTCGTAGTATATGTTCTATATTATTATTATTATTTTTTTTTTACAAAATTAAGACCCTGTTTTTGTTTAGCAATGTATTATTTAAAATTTTTATTTTTTTTGCAAATTATTTTATTATAAAATCAACAATTGAGCTTACATATTAGGAAACTATGCAACGTTTTCATTCAGTTATTTTCTATAAAATGACAATTATTTACATGAGTTCTATTTTTTTTAGTTTTGTTAATTTTAAACGCTTTCATTTGATTTCCATTTAACTTAAAGTACATTTTTTCAGTTTGCTGTATTTTTCAAATTATTTTTTTTTTATTTATTTATAAAACAATTAACAAACAAGCTCGATTTCATTAAACTTCTAACTACACACTTAAATTTTAAACTTAAATTAAATTACATTTTTTGTTATGTTTTTTCTAATGTAAACAAGACAATTTTATGATTTTTGACCAGAGGCGAATTTAAAGCCTGGCAAATTTTTTTTACAAATGTTTAAAACATTTTAGATGGTTTTTCAAAAAAGCATTTATATTTTTGGTTTGGGGTTACTAAAATAAAAGTCAGAAGTTAAAGTTAAATTTGAGTCTGAAAACCCAAAAACAATTTTTTTGAGTTTTGAAATTCTTAAGGCGTGTTTTCATATTTTTTTTTTCTTTTTTCATATACACGTTATAGCGTAACATTTGAAGTATCTTTGAAAAAATTTTCCAGTAAAAATTTTTATAAATAAGTCCGAGGCAGCGAATCTCCGCAGGCGCCTCGAAAAAAAAGTTGTTTAAAATGCGTTTAAAAGGTAATATGTTTCCCGAGGTAATCAGGTAGCGTTTTTTGTATTTTTTTTTTATTTTTTGACAGCTATAAAATTTCGATATATTTGTTGTTAAAAGATGACAAAAAGAAAATGGTAAAAAAACTCTTCGTGATTACCTGGTGATTTATGTGTAGAAATCTTATACAAAAAAATCTTTGTATGTTTGTATGTATGTATGATATTTGTTTGTCCTTTATAGGAGACTACACAACTGGACAGATCGTCTTGAAATTTTTACTGCCTATCCGGAAGGCCCCTCCCATATAAAGTAAATTTTTAACATCTAATTTTAACATATCATATAATATCTGGAGTACTATGACAGAACGAGCTCTATGCACATGTATATATTAAACTAATTTGAAGAGTTGCGAAAAATGGGCGGGATCGGGCCAATGGGCGTGGCACCCAAAATACAAAGCAATGTCATATATCTAGAGTACTGTAATAGATTAAGTCTTGCAACTCAGTGTGAGTTCATAAGTTATCAACGTTAGTACTCGGAAAAAATGGGCGGGATCAGATTAGTGGGCGTGGTACCCCCTATACAAAGTAAACAAAGTACTGTAAACCCGACAGTCTTGATAATAAGTGTGAGTTCAAGAATGATGAGTGTGAGAAGTTATGTAAAAAATGGGCGGGATCGGGCCAATGGGCGTGGCACCCAAAATACAAAGCAATGTCATATATCTAGAGTACTGTAATAGATTAAGTCTTGCAACTTAGTGTGAGTTCATAACTTATCAACGTTAGTACTCGGAAAAAATGGGCGGGATCAGATCAGTGGGCGTGGTACCCCCTATACAAAGTAAACAAAGTTCTGTAAACCCGACAGTCTTGATACTAGGTGTGAGTTCGCGAATGATGAGTGTGAGAACTTATATGAAAAATGGGCGGGATCAAGCAAGTGGGCGTGACATCTTCCACACATGGTAAATATTTAGAGTACTATGATGGCCAGAGTCTTGAAACTTCCTGCACGTCAATTGGTTCTTAGTGTAAGTATTCGCACCAAAATTGGGCGGGATTGGGTTAGTGGGCATGACACCTCCCATACAGAGATACATAGAAATAAGTTATATGTTGTTTGCGAGAAAATTGATTTAAGTTTTTTAAAAACTGATTTCTATACGATACACCGTATGTGGCCGGTCGTTTGAAACGCTGTATCTTCGTTAGTTTTTATCCAATTTATGTGAAATTTCGACAAAACACTCTCGATATGTTGTCCATTCAAAAAAAAAAAAAAATGCAAAAAGAGAATGATTTTAAAAGAGAAAGCAAGGGCCAAATCACCGCATTCGATATCGAGTAAACTCGATCGAAATTCCATATTTTGGTTTATTATTTACAGAAGACGGACAAACATCAGACCTCGTTTCACTTTTTACTCTTAATTAGGAGCCATAATTTGTTAACTGTGACATAGTCAAATTATTTTAGTATTTTATTTTGGAAAATATAAAATAATTTCGATCGAAAAATTTCGATAACGAATGCGGTGATTTGGCCCCAGAACTTCATTAAACTTAAAGTCAGTATTTCCCAAGTTCAAATTTCAATAACTTCAGAAATATCCTTTATTTGTGCAATCTAAAATCAATCTGTCTCTTGCCACTTTAAGATTAATATTCAAAAAAAAAAAAAAAAAAAAAAAAGAAGGAAGAAAATTATAGTCCGTCTAGACCGACTATACAGCACCCTATACCATGTGTTTGCTGAGACAATAACTGGATATGGAAAATAGTTATACACCAAGTTAGAGTGCTATTGTTATGAAAAAGTTCATATCTGTTCAATCTGGTCATATTTAGTAAAGTCACTAAATTTGTATTTTTGTATCTTTGTATATATTTGGTTTTTGATAGGTCAGGTATCAGCTTTTTATGGGAACTGTGACTAAAAATGGTCCTACAGGGTTTATTTTTGGACTAGAAATTAAAGGGTACAATAAACACACATACACCAAATTTTGTTTATATATATATTTATCATAATATGGAGCTATTTGTGTGGTGGCTAGGTTTGAACATCCACCGATTTTCACCAATTTCAATAGCTTTCGTCCTATAGTCTATAAAAGCTTATATACTAAATTTCAATGATATATATGCAATAGGGTAAATTTTTAGGTGTGCAGGTCGAATTATTCTGACACTGGATTTTACTAAGTGACTAAGATTTTAATGCGCAAAATTTGAGCGAAATCGGACGATGCTTTCTGGTCGCGCATTGAGTTCAAAGTTCAAATAAGAATTTATATGTAAAAATTATCAAGAAAAAATCGTTTTTCACAAAAATTTTGATATTAATAATTGCGTTTCAATTAAATTAATAAACCATAATGTAGAGTAAATTATCTTTGGAATTAAATAACAAAATCTATTATCGGTTGAAAAACAGCCAAGTTATTTATATCAAGTTTATAAAAGCGCCGCAGACCACTTGATTAAGAAAATCGAGCTCACATTTTTAAAGACATTGAAATAACTTACAACAACAATATTTTTGCATTTTTCTGATCTCAGAATGATCTTATGTAAAGTATTTTCCACCTCGTCTATTGTTATGCCGTTCAAAATTAATGTCAAAACGGTACGTATTTTTTAGCACTATTTCAAAATATCCAATTTTAAGTTTTTAAAAATTTTGTTCAAGAAATTTACCGAAATCAACAATTGAAGTTTAAGGTGTTATTAACAAAATATATGTGATTAAAAGTTCCAAATATTGTAGGTATCCTGTTCTTAATTTGGCGAGGGCAGCGTTTTTATTTCAGCGGATTTGACGAAACATGTGGGTTTTCATACTTTTTAAACTTTTAGGCTATATCTTTTTGGAATTTTCATACTTCAAATATCTTTTGTCCAAATATTATAATACTTGATATAAGTTCTCAATCTTATAAATTAAGGTTAAATTAAAACACTATAAATTGTCCCTCTTTAAGGTCAAATTCAAATTTAGAAAGATTTAAATTTTTTTAAAACAAAGTATGGATTTCGATAAAACTTGTTGATAATATTTTAATAATTCTAGAAAATAATACCCCGGACTTATTTTCTGAAATTAACCCGTGGGGTACTGTTGATGTCAAATTGACTCTTTATGCGAATCTATAAATATTTTCTTCATCAGGATTTTTTTTAAATAAAACAAATTTAATGTATTCATAAAATTCCTCAAATTTATTCGTTATTTTAAGAAAATATGTAGACTAATTAGTTTTTATATTTAATACAGTATAAACAAATTTGTATATCGAGGGCTTATATTCAAAAAGTGCTATCTGCATCAATAATTGTTTTAAAGAAGTCGTGTAAAACCAATTTATTAATAAGATCTGAAAGTATTTGTTGATCGATTTGCAACTATATCTATTAAGAAATAGTCCTACTAATCATGTATGATATCAAAATTAATATTATATTTGACAGTTATATCAGAGACCAATTTGAATCCTGTATGTCCAAACCTTGTAAACCTTGTAATCAATTGGTGAAAATCGGTTTATGTTCAGACCTAGTATCCATGCAAATGACTCCTACGAAATCGACTTAAGCTGCCATAATATCCAGACAATCATATAGATCTCGGTCAAAATGTATATTGCATAGATTTTTCTCTAATTTTTATATATTTTTTCAAAAAATAAGTGACCTTATCAAATACGATCGGGATCGGTTCATTTTTCGGCCTAGTCCCCATATAACTATTTCATCCGATACGAACTTTTTCATATTTATAGGCAAAAAATTAATAACAATGCCAATCAAGTTTATTTTCTATATCTAATTAGTTGGATCTTAGGGTATCGTATAGTCGGCCTAGTCCGACTTAATTTTCTTACTTGTTTTTTTAAAGAAAAGTTTTTTTATCGCTAAATACGAAATATTTTGGTCATAATCATCATGTGGATCTCCATCACGAGTTTTCAATGGTTTTCAAAAGGATTCCATGATATCATTTGAAGTTTTTTTCTTTGCCGACAACGATAAGTTGTCCACATCATTCATTAGCTCAGCTGTGGGATTGAAACTATTTTTGTAAATATGCTCGTAATGGTAATAATGATAACATTAATGAAATAAAATAAATTTAAAAATAATTTGTCGCACATTTATCTAACGAATTCTCACTCACGAATTTTACCATTTTAAAGGGTTTTTCAACAGGGACGCTACAAAAGTAGAAAGACAGGGACAGCAAACGATGCCATATTTCTTGCCGCTCTTTTGACATTCCTCTTCAGTAAGGTTTGCCATTTCATGATGGAAAGACATACGAGCAAACAACGAGTCGAAATTATTAAAATTTACTACCGAAATTCGGAGTCAGTGACCTCAACGTTAAAAGCGCTATGTCCAATTTATGGTCGTCATAATCGTCCTAGCAAATCAACAATTGAGCGTCTAGTGGAAAAATTTGAATCCGCAGGCACAGTACAAAATGTTTCCGTGTCAGTGAGACAAAAAAGTGCCCGTAGTGCTGAGAATATTGCTGCAGCTGAGGCTTCAGTTGAGGAAAACCCAAATGTGCCTCTCACACGTCGCTCTCAAGCGTTGGGCATCTCTGTGACGTCGATGTGGCGAATTTTGCGAAAAGATCTTAGCCTACATCCTTACAAGATCAAATTGACGCAAGAACTGAAGCCGCTTGACCACCAGAAGCGTCGTATGTTCGTGAATTGGGCTGAGCAACAACTTGAAAATGATTCGGATTTTCATCGAAAAATCATCTTCAGCGATGAGGCTCATTTCTGGCTGAATGGCTTCGTCAATAAACAAAATATGCGTTATTGGTCAGACAGCAATCCACACGTACTCCATGAGTCATCATTGCATCCCGAAAAAATTACGGTTTGGTACGGTTTATGGGCCGGCGGCGTCATTGGGCCGTACTCCTTCCGTGATGATCAAGACCGCCACGTTACTGTGAATGGGAATCGCTACCGTTCAATGATAACCGAATATTTTTGGCCCCAATTGGATGATATGGACTTGGAGGACATGTAGTTCCAACAAAACGGCGCCACAAGCCACACAACGAATGTCACAATCAATTTATTGGAAACCAAGTTTGGAGAACGTGTTATATCACGAATTGGTCCAGTCGATTGGCCGCCTCGGTCGTGCGATTTGATGCCGTTGGACTATTTTCTGTGGGGCTACGTTAAGTCTACGGTCTATGCCAACAAGCCAGCGACGATTGATGAACTTCTTACGAATATCGAACGTGAAATTGCAGCAGTATTGGCCGATTTATGCTTGAAAACCGTCGAAAATTGGGTTCAGCGTCTGGATTTCTGCAAGCGTGCCCGTGGTGGCCATACAAAAGAGATCGATTTCCATACATAATGGCATCGAACGTACTTTCACAGAAATAAAGAATTTCATTGATATCCAATACCGTTTTTGTTTTATTTAAAAAAACTTTTGTAGCACTCTTATTGAAAAACGCTTTATATTTTGATATACGTTTTTCTTTATTCTTGCAAATATCTATAATATTAATAGGCTGGGCGATTTTTTGTGACCGAATTTTTGTTCTACCGTTTTGTCCCGCTTTTGGACAAACGTATATTATTTGAAAGGTATTTCTTTTTGGCTGATAAATTGCATTTAAAGTTACTACTAACACATACATAAAATTATACGTATGCTATGTGTGTGTTTATTAAACACAATTTTTTTTTTTTTAAGTTTTTAATAACAATTTCACCGAGTGTTTTTTTTTAAATCGCGTTTTTCCCTCTTTTTTTCAAAGATATTTCAAATGTTATTCTATGATGTGTAAATGAAATAAACCAACCCAACATTATTCATAATTTAAAAAAAAATCATTAAAATACGTGTTTTTTCGCCTTTAAAACCTTAGCCCCTTTAACAGAAGGTGACATTAATTAATGTCATTTCCCTTTTTTTTTGATAAATCCTAAAAGTATGTTACAATTTTAAAGTGCTGGTAGCTGAGCCAATATTAACGGCTGCGATTAAACACGATCTTTTTTAGAAACAAGTTTTATCGTTATTTTTTCAACAAAATGCATATAAAAAAACAGAAAATAATTCATGTTGCAAGGCTAAATGCAATTAAATGCTTAACACTTAAATGTATCCATTAAAGGAAAAATATCTTGGGTAAACATTTGATGTTAAGTAGTAAAATAATTAAACATATGTACTTTTAGGGGAAATATATTTTTAAATTTTGTATTAACTAAAAATACGTTTTGTTTTTTTTTGCACTGCAAAACATAAAATTTTAACTTAACACACCTTAATAAATGTTATAGAATAACCGAACAAGAATGATAAGAATATTATATAAATTTTTTCCTTTCTCTTAAGGTCCGTTAAGTTCACATGTATATTATGTTAAGCATAAAAAAATTAAGCATATTTTTGGGGATAAATAAAAAATTTTAAATATAATTTTTTCGTATGAAATGAAATTTTTTATTAAACCCCAAAAATATGTTTATTTTTTATACTGGCGAACACTAAATGTTAACTTAACAGACTTTAACAGAATGTGGCATAAGTTATAGAATAAACATATACAAATTTTTTCTTAACTGAAACTTTTTTCAAATAATTTCACATAGCGACCAAGCCTCAAAAGACGTGCTAACATTAAATGGCCGCTTTGTTTACCAAAGCGCACTTCTCGGAAAATTAATCTTCTGACTTTTAATTTTAATAAATTCTTAAACAAGGGAATCGAATAAGGAAACCTAGACAATATTTTTACATAATGTGTTCGATTTGCCAAAATATCAAATGAAATTTTTCATCATCCGGTCATTTAACATCATATTAAATAAATAGCAATATATATGAATGACTGTGTTAATATGTATGTTTGTGTGTGTGGCTGTGTGTGTGCGTGACTACTTGTTAAAGTGTATGTTTAAACATGTGCAAAATGTAACAACATTTTTGTATTCATGATTGTTTACTTTTAATTTTATCTTTATTTGTTTGCATATCTGTCAGCCGCCTATACAATGTCACACATGAAAAGTGGTCTGCATATATAAACATAGAAAGGATATGTCGGTGTCATAGAGTAAGTGTTTAACTATAGAGCTGTGGCACTTATTTTGTCAGATTACTAAAGTTATATTAGAATATTATTACCGAATGAAAATAAAATAATTGCACAAAGAACAAATTATTTCATTAAATTATATGAAATAATTTTATTTTGAGGAGCTATAGCAATGAAATATTATGCTCAGTTTTAAAAAATTTTTTTATTAATTTTGAATTTAAACTTATATCGTTATTCTATAGCTTTCGTCACTTTCTGTTAAGGTCTGTTAAGTTAACATTTGTACAAAAATTAAACATATTTTTGAGGTTTAACAAAAAATATAATTTCATAAAAAAATATACATATTTTTAAATTTATTTTGGTACCCTAAAAGTATGTTTTATTTTTATACTGTTTAACATCAAATGTTAGCTTAACAGACCTTTGCAGAAAGCGATAAATATTATGGAATTATGATATTTCATATTTCAAGAGCTTTAATTAAAATGTTAACTTAACACGGATTTAACAGAAAGTGGCAAATGACATACTTATATGGACTAGTATAGCCCAGCACTCGAAATTCGAGTGCAAATTCTAGGAAATATTATTTTTTCATTAAATTTTTGTCTTCCAATATTTTTTTAATCTATATATATGTACAAAAATTCATGAATATATAAATGAGCCTAAAGGTATGTTAATCAATTTTAGCAATTCACAATTCAACACAGAGCGTCTGATATATAATTTAAATCATTCGCATTAATAGGGTGTAACGAATTATTATAAATATTTTATTTTATTTTATTTAATATATTTTTAAGACAGATTAAACATAAATTTTATCATTCTCAGTTTCTCCTCCATATGAACTGTAACTGTGCCACACACACACTTCTCCGTGCCCGCATATTGCTTAAAAAGGGAACTAAAAATTTACCTTTACGTATTAATGTATAAATTTTCTGTTATGGTTATTCTGTATATTTTATCACTTTCTGTTAAGGTCTGTTCAGTTAACATTTTACTTTTGGAATCTTAATAATGTAACATGAAATTTTTATTCTATACTAAGACTTCAAAGTGTAATCAATATATGAAATCAATGACAAACGGTACAGAATAATAATAAATAACTTGTAACATTTTCTGTGAATATCTGTTATAAAAATTAAGCATATTTTTAGGGCCAAATTAAAAAAAAATTTCATTAATTTTTAAAAATGTTCCTATGAAAAATTTATTATTTTTATTTTTTGATAAACTCTTTAATTATGTAAAATTTTTAAAGCACTTAATGTCAAATCTTAACCTTACAGATATTAGCAGAATTATAGAATAATATTATAGAATAATCATATAGAATAATCATATTAGAAAAATAATTAATACGGTTATTCTATAACATTTTTATCTTCTGCTAAAGTCTGTTAAGTTACCATTTGATAAACTATTAAAAAATTTGGTTTAGTATTAAATTGTTTAACATGAAATGTTAACTTAGCTGACCTTAACAGAAAGTAACAAACCTATAGAAAAAAAAAACTAATTTAATTCAAAATAATAAATAAGTATTTAATATGATTATTCCGTAAGTCTTGTCACTTCGAATTAAGTTTTGCAAAGATAACATTCAAATTTCAGGGCTTGAAGAAGGTAACATACTTTTAGGGTTTGCAAAAATATAAAAAAAATAAAGCTTGATAATTTTTAATTTCAATTAAAAGACATTAACAGAAAGTGAAAAAAGTTAAGGAATAACCATATAAAAAGTTAATTCAAATAACTCTGCAACAAATTGATTTTCTCTTCGCTCAAAAACTGTTAAGAGCTCTATTGAAACATATATGGTGGTGCCCCTAGAGCAGTGGTTCTTAACCTTTTTAGCTACCGGCACCCCTAAAATTTTCAAACAATATTCTCGCACCCCTTACTAGAAATTATTGAGTTATATAAATTAAAAAACAAACATTATGCAAAACATATTTTTTATTAATTTTATGTGCGTAACAAATATTTTATAAATTTTAATTGTTAGCTGAAATAATCAATTATAAATTATCAAAGTTTTTATTAATGGCTTTTTTGTTGTTGCTTTTCCTCAATTATTTTTGAAAACCGGGGGATCTTTTTTGAAATAGCTACACGCATATCATTACTAACATTAAGTCTATTTCTAGCTTTTGTTTTTATATGCACAAGTGACGAAAATCCCATCTCACACAAATATGTTGTGGCAAATGGAACAAGATGCTGAAGCGCTATTTTAGCTAATCGTGGATATGACATTACTTGAGCACACCAGAAATTTTCCAAATTCTCTGCTTCAAATTCCATTTGATTATGTCCATTTGTCCGTAGTTCAACAAGGTCATCTTTCAATAAATTACTGTCATCCATTGAGTCCAGATTATAAATAAATGGATCTAATATCCATTTTTCTGATATATCTATATCTCCAGTAGCAAAATATCCCTCAAAAGATTCGCTCAACTTTTGCAAATGATCTTTAATTTCGGTGGTAATATTGTTTCTTTCATCATCTGAAACAAGAACTTCTTCAAGCAAAGGAAAGTTAGCATAATTTATCTTGTCAACACGGTTAATCCAAATTGAAAGTTTTCGACTAAACGCAGTCAACTTCTCTTTCGCTGTTATAGTGTTCACTCCAAATCCTTGGATTGAAATATTTAATTCATTAAGGTGCGTGAATATGTCTGCCAAATACGCTAGCTGAATTATAGCATCTCTATTGCTGAATTCATCAGCTAAACTACTGCCTTGATTATTAAGAAACTGCATTATTTCACTTCGCAATTCGTACACACGATTTAGCATACGTCCACGCGATAGCCATCTTACTTCTGTGTGAAATAAAAGGACAGTATGCTCGGCACCAAGTTCTTCGCATAAAGCACGGAAGAGACGATGATTTAAAGCTCGACCTCTGATAAAATTTACAACTTTGACTGAAGTGATTAATGTTTTCTTTAATTTTTCAGGCAATGTCTTTGTAGCTAGCGCATGTCTATGTAAAATACAATGGGTAATTGTAACGTGAGGCACTTCCTTTTTTACATACGCTACAAATCCAGAATTTTTGCCTAACATGGAAGGAGCTCCATCAGTACAAATTGATCCTATTTTGTTCATCGGTATCTCATATTGTAATAAAAAGTCTTTGACTTTATTAAATATATCAATTCCTTTTGTAGTCAATTCTAATGGTTCACAAAACAAAAATTCTTCAACAATTTCTTTTTCTTTTACATATCGTACAAACACCATCAGCTGAGAACAATTTTCAACATCTGTAGATTCATCCAATTGAATACCCACTGGGACATTACTAGCTTTAATATCTTCAATTACTTGTTGTAAGATGTCTTTACTTATATCAGAAATTCTAGTACGGATTACGTCATTTGACAAAGGAATTTGTTGAAGCTTTTGTTGTGCTTCAGTACCCAACACTATTTTTGCCATTTCTAATGCACAAGGCTTTACAAGTTCTTCAGCTATTGTATGTGGTTTCTTCTTCTTGGCACAGATATATGCAACTTGATAAGACGCTTGCAACAGCGGCTTTTCGTGTGATATAAATCCAAAAGTTGTGATAGTTCCACTTTTATCAAATCGAACTCGTTTAGATTTCAAACTTTCAAAATCATAGCCAGCATCTACACCACCATGCTGTTTGGTAAAATGCTCATTTAGTTTCGACGGCTTGAGATTGGCGTTTGAAAATTTATTGCAGCACAGAATACATTGTGGTCGCTGCGTTCCATCCTTCTCCGTTGTAAATGTAAAACCATAACGAACATAATCGTCATTCCAACATCGTTTCTTTGACATGGCGTAAACTAAATTAAATTTTTTAATAAAACACTAAAAAAATATTAAACTTCTATCTATTATTGCTATATTTTAGCTTACCTTTTGAATTTGACTTTAATGTACCAAATTATATTCTAATAATTAGAATATAAATATTCAACTAAACTTGTAAAATTAACTTGTATTAATTATTTTATTATTAATATTTAACTTTTAATATTCAACACGAAAATTCAAACTTGTAATAGTCGACACTAAAATTCAATTATTTTTAAATTTTTCTTCAATGTAATGTGCGCATCAACAGTATTTATATTTCTAAGAATAATCGCAACAATCAACTGAAATTTCGAGGAAATATAAAAATTAGTATAGAAACTAGAAACGCATTTGAATTTTTGTAATTGTAGAAAAAATACAAAAATTAATTTGTCTCGATGGTTTATAATTTACAAACATATTTAAAAAATGTTTAGGGAATAAAAAATTTACTAACCAAAATGAATTTTTAAGATTAGTTTTTTATTTTGCTAGCTACACGTGAATTTGTAAAATTACAATTTCGCACCCCAAAATATTCAAGCTCGCACCCCTAAGGGGTGCGTGCACCACCGGTTAAGAACCACGGCCCTAGAGTTTGCATTTTGAACTACTGGTTATTTTGAGTATGGCAACACCAATGCCAGCTATGTTGTAACAGGAAGTTAATAAAATATATGCGATTACGCTTGAACAACGTTGAGAAATATTAAAAACTTATTTCCAAATTGGTGAATCTTCTACTGAAAGTGTAAGGAAATTACTTTTAAAAGTCGATGCAAAAGAAGCGTCTTCCAGGCAATATGTGTATAATTTTGTCAAATATATGCCTAAAACTGGATCGTTATTGGATAAAACAATACGTTATCGTTCTCGTACAGTGCGTACAAATAAAATCATTGCTGCTGTTGCCCAGAGTGTGCCAGAACAACCAAGCACCTCAACTCGACATCGTTCTCAGGAATTAATTTTTTTTTTTTTTTAATTAATCAACACTCAGGGGATGCCCCCTACGGATGCAGTGCATTGTGTTGATCTCAGGAAAATAGGTTTAAGGAGGAAAGAGGGAGTGTGTTCATTTTTTTTTTGCAGCGACAGACCAAAGCCTCTGGTGGGAATCGAACCCACGACCCCTCGCATGATAGGCGAGCACGCTACCTACTCACCTACCTACTCACGAACTTCTTTGATGCGAATTTTGTATAAAGATCTCGGTATTGCGCCATAAAAAGTTCAATTAGATGAGTCTTAGACCACGACCATCCGCAACGTTTTCGGTGCTCTAATTGTTTCGTAGCCAAATTTCATAGCCCGCTTGAACGAAGATGAGCGTGTTTCTTTTGTGACGAAGCACATTTTCATTTGGGTAGTTTCGTTGGCAAGCAAAATTGCCGCATCTGGGGCATAGAAAATTTACACATGACTGCCGAAAAGCCAATATACCCTGAACGATGCACTGTTTCGTGTTATTTTTGGGCCGGCGATATCATTAGGCCATTTTACCTCGAAGATGCGGAAGGAAAATGTGTTGCAGTGAACGGTGAGTGCTACCGTGCAAAGATAACTGATTATTTGTAGCCCATTTTCGAAGATATGCATTTGGACAACATTTGGTTTCAACAGGATGGCGCGGCGTGCCACACAACCCATAAAAAAAACCGATCTTTGTGTGGCGAGTTAGAAAATGGCGTTATTGGCGATGTGCATTGGCCGCCGCGCAGCTCCAATTTGACCCCGCTGGACTATAATTTGTTGGAAGCTGTTAAGGATGAGTGCTATGCTAACCACCCAATGTCGATTGAGGTACTGAAAAACTAAAATAGTAAAGCACAGTTCTATACTGTCAAAAATGTACTAAAAAGTTGGATTGATGGTATGGGTTACTGCAAGGCCAGTCGAGGAAGTCATTTTAATGAAATAGTATTCCATTAAAAATCCGAATGGAAAAAATTATGGGTTTTTATTTATAGCAAATTGAAAATGTAAAACTTATATGGTGCACCCTGTATATGAAAAGTTACAGATATGTGAGCAATTTTTTCTGCAACATTTCTGTATTATTTTACAAAAAACTCGTACATATATGTATGTAAACAAACACAGCTCAGACCAACAAACACATATTTTTATTTTCATATCAATTATGTGTGTTTCTAAATTTTGGACAATGCCAAACACAATCATGAATGTGTTTTGTTTTAATACTTGATTGTGAACACGAACATGTTTCTATCACGTATTGTTTTATTCGAACACACATAAACCACACAGTTTCGAGTGTAGCTATCTTTTAAGATCGTGTCCTGTTCGTATTCTCGAAAAAAAAAAACAGTACATAAACAATATACAAGTTCGAGTGTAGCTTTATTTTCAGTTCGTGTTCCTGAACACGTACAGCTAGAAATAAAAACGTTATCCACTCGCGATCGAAAAAATCCGATATACTCCGATAAAAACGACGAAAATTGTTTCAACCAAATTTATTTAAAAAATCTATAATAATTCATTAGCAGGTATAAAAAATGCAAATAAAAAGATAATAATAAAAATACGAAAAATAATAAACATAAAAAACTAATAAAAACTTATAACAATAAAAAATTAATAAAAAAAATGAAACGAAAATAATTCATAAACAAAATATAAAAATTTCTCTGTATGGTTAAAATTAAACTGTTGCTATTGACTGAACTCGAACCTATTTATTTTTCATGTTCTGTTTTTCCGCAGTACACGTGCCAGAACACGAACATAAAATAAAGCTACACGCACACATGTGTATTGTTCATGTTCTGTTTTTTTTTCGAGAATACGAACAGAACACGATCTTAAAAGATAGCTACACTCGAAACTGTGTGGTTTATGTGTGTTCGAATAAAACAATACGTGATAGAAACATTTTCGTGTTCACAATCAAGTATAAAAATGAAACACATTCATGATTGTGTTCGGCAAAGTACAAAATTTAGAAACACACATAATTGAAATGAAATTAAAACTTTGTTTTTGTAGTTTTAGAACAGAACATTGTGTGTTTGATGAGTGTATTTTCTGAGACTCGTTATTTTTACATACATTTTGTGGCTTGTTGAGATGTTGAAACAACTAATTATAAATATCAGTCATGTTGTAGATGGTTTTCCTTAATACATATGTTTATAAGCAAAAATGCATACAACAACTCAAGCTTATGTTTGAGTAGAAAAACTCTCTTCCTGTCATACATGTCACCAATTCCAAACGAAATGGATTTGATTTCGTAGCTACCATTTGCTTTTGTTTCTTCATACTTCTTTTGATTTCATTAATGCAAACAAGTAAACATATATAAGCGCAGGGGGGTAAATTTCTATTCCACAATACAATGATAAAAACAGCGTAACGTGTGAGCTCACATGTTACGCTGTGAGCTGTAAGACAAACCGGCGTGACTTATGATTGGTGAAAAATTATGATATAAAATTGTTTCAGCTAATTCAACAACCCTTTGCTGTAAAATGACAAAAATTTCACGTATAACATATACATAATTCCACAACCCCACAAGTATAACCAGAGTCCCAGCAGTTGTTTGCTATAAGTGATACATAGATGAAGCTTTCTGTTTGATTTTGAAAAAGTGACATAAAAAATCTTTAATTACTAGATGTTAACACATCTCCCCTGTGATCGGACTCACATGATTTTTTCATTTTCCTTTTTTTATTTTTCATTTATTATTTTTAATTTTTTATTTTTCACATTTAGTTTTCATTTTTAATTTTTTAATTTTTTATTTTTCATTTTTCATTTTCAAACAGGTTATTACATATCATTTATACTTTTATAGAGCTTAGAGTAAAAAACATCAAATTAAAATTAAGTTTTTTTTTCTGATGAATGAAAAATACGGATTAAATTCCACTTTTGAAGGAAATTTGGCTATTCGATATGTCTGTTAGCATCTGTTGAATACTCGTAGCATACAAGTTTATGTTTATAAAATTAGATAGTTGAAAAAATCTTGTGAGTCCGCTCAGAGGGGAGATGTGTAAACATCTACTAATTAAAGATTTTTGTATGTATAACTTAGGCTGCAGGGGCTCTGCTAATATAAAAATATTTATTATTATTTATTATTTCATGTTTCGTTTTTAATTTTTTATTTTTAATTTTAAATTTTTTAATTTTTTATTTTTCATTTTTTATTTCTCATTTTTCCTTTTTTATTTCTAATTTTTTATTTGTCATTATTTATTTTTCATTTTTAATTTTCATTTTTTATTTTTAATTTTTTATTTTTTATTTTTAATTTTTAATTTTTAATTTTTAATTTTTAATTTTTAATTTTTAATTTTTAATTTTTAATTTTTAATTTTAATTTTTAATTTTAATTTTTAATTTTTAATTTTTAATTTTTAATTTTTAATTTTTAATTTTTAATTTTTAATTTTTAATTTTTAATTTTTAATTTTTAATTTTTAATTTTTAATTTTTAATTTTTAATTTTTAATTTTTAATTTTTAATTTTTAATTTTTAATTTTTAATTTTTAATTTTTAATTTTTAATTTTTAATTTTTAATTTTTAATTTTTAATTTTTAATTTTTAATTTTTAATTTTTAATTTTTAATTTTTAATTTTTAATTTTTAATTTTTAATTTTTAATTTTTAATTTTTAATTTTTAATTTTTAATTTTTAATTTTAATTTTTAATTTTTAATTTTTAATTTTTAATTTTTAATTTTTAATTTTTAATTTTTAATTTTTTAATTTTTAATTTTTAATTTTTAATTTTTAATTTTTAATTTTTAATTTTTAATTTTTAATTTTTAATTTTTAATTTTTAATTTTTAATTTTTAATTTTAATTTTTAATTTTTAATTTTTAATTTTTAATTTTAATTTTTAATTTTTAATTTTTAATTTTTAATTTTTATTTTTAATTTTTAATTTTTAATTTTTAATTTTTAATTTTTAATTTTTAATTTTTAATTTTTAATTTTTAATTTTTAATTTTTAATTTTTAATTTTAATTTTAATTTTTAATTTTTAATTTTTAATTTTTAATTTTTAATTTTTAATTTTTAATTTTAATTTTTAATTTTTAATTTTTAATTTTTAATTTTTAATTTTTAATTTTTAATTTTTAATTTTTAATTTTTAATTTTTAATTTTTAATTTTTAATTTATAATTTTTAATTTTTAATTTTTAATTTTTTATTTTTAATTTTTAATTTTTAATTTTTAATTTTTAATTTTTAATTTTTAATTATTAATTTTTAATTTTTAATTTTTAATTTTTAAATTTATAATTTTTAATTTTTAATTTTTAATTTTTAATTTTTAATTTTTAATTTTTAATTTTTAATTTTTAATTTTTAATTTTTAATTTTAATTTTTAATTTTTAATTTTTAATTTTTAATTTTTAATTTTTAATTTTTAATTTTTAATTTTTAATTTTTAATTTTTAATTTTTAATTTTTAATTTTTAATTTTTAATTTTTAATTTTAATTTTTAATTTTTAATTTTTAATTTTTAATTTTTAATTTTTAATTTTTAATTTTTAATTTTTAATTTTTAATTTTTAATTTTTAATTTTTAATTTTTAATTTTTAATTTTTAATTTTTAATTTTTAATTTTTAATTTTTAATTTTTAATTTTTAATTTTTAATTTTTAATTTTTAATTTTTAATTTTTAATTTTTAATTTTTAATTTTTAATTTTTAATTTTTAATTTTTAATTTTTAATTTTTAATTTTAATTTTTAATTTTTAATTTTTAATTTTTAATTTTTAATTTTTAATTTTTAATTTTTAATTTTTAATTTTTAATTTTTAATTTTTAATTTTTAATTTTTAATTTTTAATTTTTAATTTTAATTTTTAATTTTTAATTTTTAATTTTTAATTTTTAATTTTTAATTTTTAATTTTTAATTTTTAATTTTTAATTTTTAATTTTTAATTTTTAATTTTTAATTTTTAATTTTTAATTTTTAATTTTTAATTTTTAATTTTTAATTTTTAATTTTTAATTTTTAATTTTTAATTTTTAATTTTAATTTTTAATTTTTAATTTTTAATTTTTAATTTTTAATTTTTAATTTTTAATTTTTAATTTTTAATTTTTAATTTTTAATTTTTAATTTTTAATTTTTAATTTTTTAATTTTTAATTTTTAATTTTTAATTTTTAATTTTTAATTTTTAATTTTAATTTTTAATTTTTAATTTTTAATTTTTAATTTTTAATTTTAATTTTTAATTTTTAATTTTTAATTTTTAATTTTTAATTTTTAATTTTTAATTTTTAATTTTTAATTTTTAATTTTTAATTTTTAATTTTTAATTTTTTAATTTTTAATTTTTAATTTTGTTTGTTTTTAATTTTTAATTTTTAATTTTTAATTTTTAATTTTTAATTTTTAATTTTTAATTTTTAATTTTTAATTTTTAATTTTTAATTTTTAATTTTTAATTTTTAAATTTAATTTTTATTTTTAATTTTTAATTTTTAATTTTTAATTTTTAATTTTTAATTTTTAATTTTTAATTTTTAATTTTTAATTTTTAATTTTTAATTTTTAATTTTTTAATTTATAATTTTTAATTTTTAATTTTTAATTTTTAATTTTTAATTTTTAATTTTTAATTTTTAATTTTTAATTTTTAATTTTTAATTTTTAATTTTTAATTTTTAATTTTTAATTTTTAATTATTAATTTTTAATTTTAATTTTAATTTATAATTTTAATTTTTAATTTTTAATTTTTAATTTTTAATTTTTAATTTTTAATTTTTAATTTTTAATTTTTAATTTTTAATATTTTAATTTTTAATTTTTAATTTTTAATTTTTAATTTTTAATTTTTAATTTTTAATTTTTAATTTTTAATTTTTAATTTTTAATTTTAATTTTTAATTTTTAATTTTTAATTTTTAATTTTTAATTTTTAATTTTTAATTTTTAATTTTTAATTTTTAATTTTTAATTTTTAATTTTTAATTTTTAATTTTTAATTTTTAATTTTTAGTTTTTAATTTTTAATTTTTAATTTTTAATTTTTAATTTTTAATTTTTAATTTTTAATTTTTAATTTTTAATTTTTTTTAATTTTTAATTTTTAATTTTTAATTTTTAATTTTTTAATTTTTAATTTTTAATTTTTAATTTTTAATTTTTAATTTTTAATTTTTAATTTTTAATTTTTAATTTTTAATTTTTAATTTTTAATTTTTAATTTTTAATTTTTAATTTTTAATTTTTAATTTTTAATTTTTATTTTTTAATTTGTTAATTTTAATTTTTAATTTTTATTTTTAATTTTTAATTTTTAATTTTTAATTTTTAATTTTTAATTTTTAATTTTTAATTTTTAATTTTTAATTTTTTAATTTTTAATTTTTAATTTTTAATTTTTAATTTTTAATTTTTAATTTTTAATTTTTAATTTTTAATTTTTAATTTTTAATTTTTAATTTTTAATTTTTAATTTTATTATTAAATTTAAAATTTTAATTTTATTTTAATTTTTTATTTTTCATTTTTAATTTTTTATTTTCAATTTTTTATTTTATCATGG
>CAVMKG010000881.1:0-17500 GCA_963682025.1 Cordilura impudica | reverse complement strand
AATAATAATAATAATAATAATAATAATAATAATAATAATAATAATAATAATAATAATAATAATAATAATAATAATAATAATAATAATAATAATAATAATAATAATAATAATAATAATAATAATAATAATAATAATAATAATAATAATAATAATAATAATAATAATAATAATAATAATAATAATAATAATA
This sequence comes from Cordilura impudica, assembly GCA_963682025.1. Taxonomy (NCBI): domain Eukaryota; kingdom Metazoa; phylum Arthropoda; class Insecta; order Diptera; family Scathophagidae; genus Cordilura; species Cordilura impudica. Next base: position 17,310 of record CAVMKG010000881.1, on the reverse strand, counting down.
ATAATAATAATAATAATAATAATAATAATAATAATAATAATAATAATAATAATAATAATAATAATAATAATAATAATAATAATAATAATAATAATAATAATAATAATAATAATAATAATAATAATAATAATAATAATAATAATAATAATAAAAATGATAACAATAATAATAATAATAATAATAATAATCATAATAATAATGTGCGTGACTATTTCAATCTTTTTTCACAGCAAGTATATCAGCGAAGTTTCAGATTGATTGGATTAAGGGAAATCCGTTTTAAATCTCTCCGTGACTGTGCGTGATTAACTCAAAGTTAATCTTTTTTTACAGCAAGTGTATGGACCAAGTTTCAGATCGATCGGGTGAGGGGAAATGATATTTAGATCACTCCGTGACTGTGCGTGACTATTCGTGACGTGCGTGATTACTCCAAAATGAATCTGTAGTCACAACAAGACTATGAGCCAAGTTTCAGATCAATTGGATAAGGGTTAATGAGGTTGCCCCATGACAGACAGACAAACAGACAGACAGAGAGTATGAGTTAAAAGAAAGAGTTTAAAAATAAGGGTTTAACAATTATATTTCTTAGATTTGCGATTATTCAATGAATATTATTGTTGTTAACGCATGTCGTCCTGGGTCTTGTCATGTTTCCTTTATAAGGAAGCTCAGTAATGAAAGAGATCAAAATGGAGATAAACTATCATGGCTATTGGGGGTTATTTTTTTGGAAAATTTTTATCATCTCTACAGAAGTCCTGAATCAAATACGTACAAAGCTAATTTCAACAAAAGCCACGCATCAGCCAGAAATATTATAGAGCGAGTTATTGGAGTTTTAAAAAGCCGATTTAGGTATTTGTTGGACACAATGTTATATGATGTGAAACGAAATATATAAATCGTAAATATTTGTTGGTTATGCCTTACACAATAATAGCAGGTACTATAACGTGAATGGTTAAGGCTACAGCGAAATTTCAATTGAAGGTGTCTTTGAAGAAGATGCCAATCCAGAAGATGAATTACAGTCTAGAAGATGACTTACAATTATATAATTTCGGTACAAGAATTAGAGACGAAATAGCCAGAAATCTTTAGTAAATTAATCCATTTTATTTTGCATTACTTATAACAACGATGAACCAATAAAAAAAATTTAAATTACGTTTTCAAGAAATTGTTTCTTTCCATCTTAAGTTCTAATTCTTTTACTTTAATTTCTTACTTTTTCTGTAAAACTTTATGAACATCGTAGTTGTTCCGCTTTAATTCCTCCATTTTTTCTTTACGGTAAAGTTTCTCTTCCTGGCTTTATTCTGTTTGGACTTTTACTAAATATTCTAAATTTTTAAAAACTTTTTTGTTTGTGGTTAATTGGTTATCCATCAAACTCTGCCATACATGTTGCATTGTTTCTTCTCTTCACTTCTTTTGCGGTGGTTCCTCATTTTCTTTACTTTCATCATTTTCATAGTATTCTTTTAAAACATCGTTTAAAGTATCGTCGGAACAAGTGTCATCCAAGTTTTGGCAATTCAGTTGATGAAACTGCAGTTGTTTGCACTTTAATGGACATGCTGAAAGATTTAGCAGCTGGGACACCTTTCACTGCAGTGTAAAGACCACAAAGCTTAGCAACTGAATCTTCTTTGGTTGTTATGTATTAAACATTGTTAGGTCCTGCACCAGTTTCTGTTACCTCCGCTGTATTTTCTGCCAATTTTTAACGAATTGTTGCTTTCCAATCAGCCCAAACTTTTTTTCACTCAGTTGTGTACTTTTCTGGTGGTCAGAAGGGGTTTAATTTAGTTGAAACTAGCCAAATTCGGCTTATCCCTGGACCCAAAAATTAGAATCTGCAGACAAGCCACTTGGCTTCGCGAAACTAGGCTTAAAAAAATTAAATTAAATAAAATAAATCAGAATAAATCAGAATGATATCCCTTAAATAGATCTGCCGGAAAGTAATAGCTCTAAAATCTTTCGAAAATTCGATATATCACATATGGATTTGTAATAATTGTCTTATTAATTGTTATGCATGTTTGTTTTTTATACTAACTACTAGTTAACGTTTATATTTTTATTTTAACAATATATATTGTGTACTTTCACTAAAACCATTTTTTACGCCTCTTTAGCCAATGGCTGCATACATAATCAAGAAAAAATGTCACCTTCTCTACCAACTGGTCCATACCTATCACGGTCTCAGCGGATGACACCTATTACGAGTGAAATAAATGGGTTAGCAGAGAGTCTAATAGGAGGTGTAAGTAACTGCATCGAAAGCGAATGCAGCTTTGTTAAGCATTATACACTCCTTTTTGTAATGTAACTATTCGTTTGCATTTTCATTTTAAGTAAGCCTAATAGCAATCAGATTCCAATTAGGAAAATGTTCAAGATATATATACTTACTCCTTGTTCTATATATTAAAGGAAATATTTCCATATTAAGGTTAACATTGCACAATGGATTATTAATCATTTAAGTTATTACTTTACTGAGATAAAGGCTGTTATAATATACTTAAAATCTTAAGTATCGTTTAATTATCCAGCGCTTAACGCTTGTTGGCATAGTTATAGCTGCTCACAAAAATCGAGTGTTTTAAACACCAGTTTGGTGTTTTATGTTTATATTGTACAACCCGAAAAAAGGGTAAACAAATGTGTGTCCATTGACTAGTAAAATATATTAGTTTGTACTCAGAGTTTCAGTGTAATCACATATACAAATTTTCATAGTCACAAATTAAACAAAAAATTTAAAAACATAATTAACAGATTTTTACTTTAAAACTATATGCATTATTAAAATAATTGAACAATGTTTATCATTAAATACGTACTTTAAGATGTCGTCTATTACTTTTATATTCAGAACAATATTTCAATTTGACAATTGCATTTTCCCAATTTTTGACGATAATGCATTTCTTTATTGGAGGGACAGACCGACTCTATTGTTTTCTTTAAACCATCCGTTTAACTCAAAGCGTACAGACGTATAATTTTTTGCAGAGTGAATAAATAAAATTGAAATAAAGAAAACAAATATGTTTAATCTATAATATTAATAGGCTAGGCGATTTCTTGTGACCGATGTTTTGTTCTAACGTTTTAACCCGATTTTGACCAAACGGTATTTCTTTTTACCCGTTTTGCAGAATTACAGATTTTTAAATTTATTCCTGTATTTTGAGTAAATTGCATTTAAAGTTGCTACTAACACATACATAAAATTATTCAATGCTATGTGTGTGTTTACTAAATTTGTCAATGTATTTGTAATAAAAATGAGTTTGTTTGTTGTGTTGATTTGTGAATTGGCTATATTTGAATAGCATACTTTTAGGGTCTTTATTAAATTAAAAATAAAATTTCCTGGAATTTGCGCTCGAATTTCGAGGGCTGGAATCTGATAGTGTAAAATATTGCGCTGAAATCTTGAAAATAACAATTCCAAAATCGCATAATCGGAATATTCATAAAATTAAAAAAAAAAACATATATAACAAACTTGAGCTTATTACTTATTCATCTTTGCCCAACTATCAACAAAGATGGATACATAAATAAATTAAATACTTGTTTCTTTTATTTATTATTTCGTTTATTTAGGGCTGTTTGCTCTTTCTTTAATTGAGTGCACTTATAGACTACTTAAACACAAACATTTGCTGATAAACCTACCGATGTTTACCGTATGATTCTTGCTGACACTGCGCCTCGTGTGCTTATTGGGTTACTTAAAAAATATAATTGTTCTGGTATTCACAATACAGACATAGCGTCAGCAGAATATTCTATGGGAAAACAATTATACTGTTGCGTTAACATCGCGTACGTTAACTCCTCCCCCGGTTAAGTGAGAGCCGTCCTCGGGTCTCCCAAAACTATAAATGGTAGCCTGAATGATAATGATATGACCTTGGCGCTTCTTCGTTCTATTCCGGCGTATCTTGGAGATCAAGCAATAAACGAGTAGGATACCAATTATGGCGAATGTGGAGACTGCCGTCCCCAAAATGAGTTTGTCTTCGACCTGCCCAATGTATTGTAAATTTTCGATGCCTAATCTCCGTAGGTACGGAAGGTTCAATATTTCTTAATGGCCAGTAATATTTCAGATTTTTGTATGCGGTTCCGTTAACTTTGATCTCGTCATCAAATGTAAGCAGATACGTTACGGCGATAAGTTTTTCTGAATTTTCGATAGTTTTAACTACAGCAGTGTTGTCATTGATAATTATGATGCCGTCGTCAACCACAACCAGGAGTTCTAGGTGACTAGGTCTTGTGTTGCAGTGGACTACGCTACCGCAATGGAGTTGCTGGGCACACGTAGGATGAAATAGTTCCCTACAGAATGTTGACGTAAGAGTTGCTCTGCAGTTCCCAATGGCAATTACTTTGTTTCCACTGTCAGCCACATTGTTGTCATACTCGAGGCGCAGGACCGCTCCGTTATGTTTTACAGGAAATACAGTTACCTTGTTACATTCTAGCGTAACCTTAGGGTACTTAATTAAAAAATACAAACATTTATTATCCTACAGAACTTTTACATGGGACACTTCCATTAAGTCAGTTATCGTTATATTTGTAGAGCGCTTTATAATTTTATTTAAATCTTCTGAGTCTAAAATAGAAGGGTTAATTATTCCTATATTTGCAAGGATGACAGCTAGTATCAAAGTTTCAAGTTCCGAAATTATTATTCTTTTTCTCGCGAGTAGAGTTTCATACAAGTGAGCGGTATCTATTTGTTTGATTTTGGAGTTTTTAATTATTACGTTAATTGTTTCAGTTAATTTATTTATCTGGGTCTGAGTCTTTGTGTTTATACAAATTTGGTTATTTTCTGATTCTATTAGATCCTGTTGTTTGAATCTGATTTTTTCGAAGTCATCAAAATCCGGAGTACCGGCGACAACCTTCAGGGCAGTACCAAACGATGCCAAAATTGTGTTAATTCGCGCTGCGTCCCAGTCCAGAATTTTCACCATATGAGATATAGAGAAGTGGCTTGTCATCTGTTTCATTTCGTCTGCCATTTCAGAGTACATCGTAGTCGAAGTCTTGCCATATGATTACGTCCCCGTAGGAATATAGTCCGAGTTAGAAAAGTCCGTCAGTTTTGCATTCGCTATCCAATGTGGAATTACTATAAGCAAAATCCTATAAGAAAATAATAAAAAACAAAAGGAAGAAAACAAAATATAAGAATATAGAAAAATGTAAAAAAAGGGAAGGAAGCAGAGAAAAACAATTAAAAAAACCTGAACAAGTCCAGAAGTCAGAGAAATTATTTTATCTCAGGTTGTCCTTATGGACCACCCTCCCCCTAATAAGAACCGTGGTTCCTAGGTACGCTTCTATTCTCTCTTCCCTATATAGAGGGGTTAGCTTGTTCCCTAGTCTCTTATTGTTCTTTACGAGCACATGGTCCCCAACGTCAAAGACCCTATTTTGTCTAAAAGGGTTGTCCCTATCAAGTTGATCTCATTGGGCTCTGATGATCCTGTCTCTTATTTCCTCCCTAATTTTCGTCGATGTACTATGGATAACGTCTATAAGTCTTTTGTCGGTTGTTGAATGAATAGTTCTATTATATTTAGTTGTGGCTAACATTATGAGCTCGGTTGTACTCTCGGTTTTCTTTTCCAGTTTTATACACCTCGCAATCTCCATGAGAGTGCCATGGAAACGTTAAACCTGCCCGTTCGAGGTGCTATGGAGCGGAGGCGCGTTTGCAACCTCGACGCCGAATTGATTTTCTAACATAGTACTAATAGTTTCTGATTTTAACGATGGCTCATTGTCACAGTATATGCTCTTTGTGTCCGGAAAGAGATTTATCAGCTGTATGATTGGTATTTTCAAATCTATGAAAATACGGGATGGTACTGGTTGGCCTACAACGAATTTCGCGGGTGTCTGTAATATTTGGCCTTTGTACAGATCCTACAGTTTGCCACAATTTCATTTGCCAATTAAGTCATTTTCGCAAAATAATAGTCGCCCAGAATCTGTTTCACATTCTCCTGCGCTGCTATATGAGCACGACTATGTTCTGTGTTAACTATCTCCGTCTGTTCGTTTTTATCAAAAACATCCAACACCATTTTCCTACAGTGCCAAAATTTGGTCGCTGGGAAGCACCTGACTTATTCATGCTGAATATTAGTCAATGATGGCAAGACGCAGTGTATTGCATTAACCACCCCTGGATTCACTGCCAGTTTTACCTCGTTGATAAGCGTGCTCTTATTTGTGAATTCAATGATGTGGCGAGTTTTTTCGCTGAAAAGTATAAAATTTCGCTTACGCGCGAAACGTGCCTCCTCTAAAACTATCTGATTTCGGAAGCACTTGAGTGGCTTATACGTTGCCTCAATCATGTACGTAAATGAAATCTCGTCGTAAATGAAGCCTCGTCCTCTAGGGTATGAATATTTAAACGCGACAATGCGTCGGCTACATAATTTTCTTTACCAGGTTTGTGAAATATTTTTGCATTGTGTTCATCCACAAAAGATTTCCAACGTTTTATCTTAGCGTTAGGGTTTCTATCTGAAACTGCAAACGTAAGTGGTTGGTGATCTGTATAAATATTCAAATTTTTCATGCTATAGAAGTAGTTTCTAAGTTTCTGTAGAGCCCATACTATAGCTAGCAACTCGCGTTCGTTAGTTGCAAAGTTCAATTCCCTGTCCTTTAAAGTCCTAGAAATCATAGTTATTGGTCTACCACGCTGTGACTGGACTGCTCCTAAACCCAACGAGGAGGCATCCGTCGTTAGATCGAATGGCTTCTTAAAGTCAGGGTAGAGCAACATGACTTCTTCTGAAGATAATATTGCCTTCAGTTTTTCAAAAACTTGAACCTGATTCTCATCGAAATTTATCTTAATCTTCTTTGACTGGTGGGCGCTCGCTTTGCCGTTCTCACCCATCAGAATATCGGTCAGTGGTTTTGCTATCGAAGCAAAATCCTTAATGAAGCATCTATAATAGCTTGCCAGTCACAAAAAGGATCTGACATTGAGCAATGTTGTAGGCTGTTCGTACTCGCGTTTACTTTATCAGAGCTTGTTCTGATACTATCTCTAGATGCAATAAAGCCGAGACATTCAACACTTTCTTTAAAAAAGTGTGACTTCTCTCGGGAGATTCTCATGTTTGCCTCATACAGTCTGCCTAACACCCATGCAATATGGCCGACATGGTCGTAGCACGTCTTACCTATCTGTTCCCTAAGCACGTCATCAATGGCTCTCTGAAAAATGCTTGGGGCATTTTTCAAACCGAAAGAAAGCCTGCAAAATTCGTACTTGACATTTCCAACGGAGAAGGGTGTTTTTTCCCTATTTTGCTCCGCGAGGGATATTTGTTGAAAGCCTTATTTAAGATCGAGCGTTGTCAAATATCTTGCTTTAACCAGATTTGACAGAATTGCTGTAACATCTGGGATAGGGTATTTGTCGTCAATAGTTTTCAGATTTAGTTTCCTGAAATCTATCTCTTTCTTCTTTTGTTTCCAAATCCGTTATTCGGATGTAAGCGATCATACAAAATACAATTATACAGTTCTAAATAACATGTATACATACAATAAAAATAAAATAAGATCTTGTAATTTTATAAAATTTCAGATATTCATAAGTTGTCTATTTTTTGCAGCATTTATTAAATTGAGCTCATCACGATATCCTGTCCATTCTTGGATATTTTTCAGCCAGGAAAGTTATCTTCTTCCTCTTTCGCGTCTTCCTTCAATTTTAGCTTTGATAATTTTTTGAATTTTTTGTAATTTTATAAAATTTCAGATATTCATAAGTTGTCTATTTTTTGCAGCATTTATTAAATTTAGCTCATCACGATATCCTGTCCATTCTTGGATATTTTTCAGCCAGGAAAGTTCTCTTCTTCCTCTTTCGCGTCTTCCTTCAATTTTAGCTTTGATAATTTTTTGAAGAAATTTATATTTATCGTTCCTCATTATATGTCCTAGTTTTAGTTAGTTGTCAAACCTGGTTCATTCTTCTCAGTACTTCATTGTTTGGAACGTGGTCGGTCCATGGTATCTTCAATATACGTCTGTATATCCATATTTCAAAAGCTTCTAATCTTTTTTCGTCCGCTGCTTTAATTGTCCATACTTCTATGGCATATAATAAAACCGACCATACATAGCACCTGATAAATCGTGATTTTGTTGCAAGACTGATATCATGGCTGGTCAAAACCTTGCTGTATTTAAAAAATGCATCTCTTACCATCTCTATACGGCATCTTATTTCCTTAGATAAGTCCCATTGATCATTTAATAAGACCCCCAGATACTTTAAGTTTTTCACTCGTTCGAGTTCAGTGTTTCTTATTTTAAGTGTTGTGTTGTCGTGCAAGTTTTTTCTGTTGACAACCATGTATTTAGTTTTTTTAATATTAATTCCCAGGCCATATGATTCACTTACCGATGTAAGTTTGTCTATCTTCTTCTGTAGACCAGTTATAAAGCTTGCCATTAATGTGGTATCGTCAGCATACCTTATTTTATTTATAAATTTTCCGTTTATTTTAATTCCTATTGTTTCTCCTTCAATTGATTGTCGGAATATTTTCTGTGAGTTTATGTTGAATAGCAAGGGCGATAGTATACACCCCTGCCTCACTCCTTTTGAGATGGCAATTTCTTCAGTGAGTTCCCCATTGATTTCAATTCGCGCTGACTGGTTCCAGTAAAGATTTTTTATGCATCGCCTTTCCTTCTCGTCTATTCCAATGGCTGTTAGAGTTTCCATTAACTTGTCATGTTGAACAGTATCGAAGGCTTTTTCATAATCAATAAAGCAAAGGAAGACATCTTTCTGGACATCCCGACAGTTTTGAATAAGTACCTGGATACAAAGTGGCGCTTCTGTAGTACCCATTCCTTCCTTGAAGCCAAATTGTGATTCTCCCATGGCCTCTTCACATTTGGTGTATATTCTCTTGTGTATTATTCTCAGAAATATTTTAAGTGCATGGCACATAACTGCATGGCACTTCTTTGTATTGTTCTTTTTAGGTATTGTAACAAACATTAATTTAAGCCATTCGTATGGATATAGGCCTGTGTCATAAATGTAGTTAAAAAGTTTTACAAATAGAATCGTATTATCACCATCTATGAGCTTTAGGACTTCAGAGGGGATTTCATCTGGACCTGTTGCCTTTGTCCTTTAGAGAGCTTATTGCGTATTCTATTTCTTTAGTGATTGGTGTTCTGGATATAGGGGTATCTGCGTTGCTATCGAAAACCGACCTTTCCTCGTCAGTAAATAAATCCGCTACATAATCTTTCCAAATGCGTTTTTATCCGTCATCTCGAATACAGCCTCCTTACTGTCATCAAACAGAATTGCTGCAGATGTCATTTTGTATATTCCTGCGGCTTCCTTGAGTTTTTTATGTAGATTAAAATCGTCGTGTAGGTTTTGCAGCACTTCAATTTCCTGGCATTGACGATTTAGTAGTGCGTTCTTTGCAGTTCGGGTTACCGTTCGGATTTCTTTGCTCAATTCCCAGTACATTTCGAAATTTACGTTTTTATTTTTACTTCTTTCTGTTCGAAGTTCTCGAATTTCGTCTGTCATCCATTCATCTTGTTTTGTTTTTATGCAGCTTCCTAGTGAGTCTTTCGTAGTCGTGCTAATAACATTTTTGACATTATTCCACAGATTTTCTACATCATCACCATCGACACCTGCAAGTTTATTATTTATACGATCCTTAACTTTATTTTTAACTCATGGATCACTTAGTTTTTCAGTATTAATTTTAGTTTTTGGCTTCTGTTTTCGAACAACAGATAGTTTGATGCGGACATTTGATACCAGGAGGTTATGATCAGATGGTACTTCTGCTCCCGGGTATGTTCAGCACTTATATTATTGTTCAGCTTTCCAGTTTCATAGAGACTTCTAACATTCCAAGTTCCTATGTTAAGTTTCTGATTTGTTTTACCACCGGGGATTCTTAGCACCCTCGTTTGGCCGGAGACTGAGGGCCGTATGTTATTTGTTGTATTATTCATATTGTATGATTTACAAAGGATGTTACTTCGGTGGTTTCCCGTTGCATTCCGAAGGGTTTATAGTTTTCCTTCTGTTTCGTTGCTCACACTAGCTAGTATTTTAACGGGTATTATAATACCATTGCCCGGTGTCCACCTGTCCAAAAGGGTCGGAGGTCGTGAGTCTTCTTAGACAAGAACAAGGATTGGTTCTGGGCTTTACCAAGTTAAAGCCGATCAGTTCCGTTGCCTTGTATGCCCAACTCTGAACACCCTGAAATCTATAACGAGTCATTTTTTAATATTCCGATGCTCGTCTTTGCCCTTCTTGTCGACAACCCAGATGGAATTTTTATAGAGTGACCTAGAAGGCCTGACTATATCATATTTCAACAAATCACGTATTTCGCCGTTGACAAAGTCGGACACCCCCATCGGGTAAGGGTAGAGTTTCGAATAAACCGGGTCATTATTATCAGTACGTATAGTGGCGACGACGTTCGTATTAAAGGGTAATGATTCATTGGGGCTTGCAAAAACTCCTAATAGATTCCTCATAATTTTTTGAAATTTCTCAGTTACCGTGTGACGTACTACTATATCCTTTGCCTGCGTGAAATTCACATGTATACACTTTACGAATCGTATTCTTTCCGAACCGTTTTGAGTTTGGATTTCTTTAGTTTTAAAATCTAATTTTGCGCTTAATTTCGTTAGCAGATCAAGACCAAGTATACCATCGAATGTTGAAAGCGATGGTAAAATTAAAAAAGTGCTATTCGTATCGAATAGGTTAAGGATGCATTTTTTATTAATGGTGTCGAAACCATGGATTGATTTAACTTGGAAAGGATTATCTACTGGAGCTTTGTTTTTAGCTCCCGTAAGGGCTTAATCGCTGAATCTGCTTGTTGTTCATAGTGTTCTTGTACCGTTGAGGCAGTTCCCTGAGAAATATGATTGATCCTCTGTTGCTTGGGGCCTGTAAATCTAGCTGAGTCACTGTGTTGTCGTTTTATTGCCTGTTCTGAAGCCTGATTATTGTAATTCTGACCCTGCAATGCTAAACCTTGTCCTGCCTGTACCCTGTTTTCGTAATGTTGGCTGGTTGCCGTCTCGTCGACTGTATAGAACGCATCGATTAATCAACGTCCATTGGTTGGACAAGTTCCCTTTGCTGGGCCCTATTACCAAAATTTTGTCGTTAAAAAAGTGAGGGTTCTTAATTGTTTGAACTCCTGTGGTTGGATTTCTATTTTGATGTCTTGCATCAGAATTTTGTATTTGTTTGTTCTCAAGACACCTAGCATAGTTGCTTGCAAATTGGTACCTCTCATGATTAGATTCAACTTCCTGAGCCAATGCCAATGCTGAGGGTAAATTATCCGGCCGAGCCGAAAAAAGCATATCACTTAATCCCCTTTTCGTTCCCGATATGAACACGCGAAGTGCGTCCATTCTGTATTTTTCATTAATGGATGCCGCAGTGGCCTTATCATAAGTCATAATTCTTTTGTTTGTCAATAGTGTAACAATGTCATGTTTCCTTGACGGAGAATTGACATTTCCTGCTCGATTAAGTAAATCGGTCTTTTGTCCGAGTACGTAAAGTCAAGACGAGCAATGATGGCTTTAAAATTTAAAACCGTATTAAAGGAGGACAGTACCATATCTGCTGAACCTTTTATCTTATTTCTAATAATAGCTACCGCTTGATATCTAGTGACTCATCCACCATTGCTCTCATTTGTTCTGCTGTCGCCGCCATTGTTTTATCCTCGCACCAATTGTCCCTTACCTGTTTATTCCTATTTTCTGTTTTGTCAACCCCTATTCTATTGAGTCCCTCAACGACCTGTTCTAATTCGGATCCGCTGTCAAATTCGTTCATCAGAGAAAGACAAATCGGTATAAGACAAAATTTGGACAGATTAATAAAAACCAGCACAATCCGTGTGAAGATTTACAAAAAAAAAAAAAAATTCAACAAAATTGTACAGAAACTCACATCAACTTGAAAAGTTTTTAAGAGCTATAAAAATATTTGTTTGCATATAGTTTAATTCAATTAGAAGATTTTTTTCATTTAATTTAGCAAATTAATGAAAACTAATTAAACCCGTACAAAAAGAAAACGAATAAAATTTTACAGGTACACAGATCAACTTAAAGGTTAAAGAAAGGTTCTGTTTTCATTTTCAAATTCAATTAGAAGATTTTTTTTATTCTTTAACAACAATTTAATCTAGCGCTCTACTTTCAAGAATTTAATTTTCTTCCTTTCTATTAAAAAATTTGATGATCGTTTCTCGTTATCTTCTTGGTCGGCTATCACTACTTATGTTTTCTGCTGTTGACTTCTTTGTTTTATCGCTGCTCAGGCTATTTCGTAGCTTCTTGTATTTTATTACTTTTTTGTTGAGTTCCCTTTTTTTTATTTTTTATACACTTTTAATTTAGAAAAAATAAGCCTCACGCTGTTGGGCGCCAATTAATTAAATACTTATTTCTTTTATTTATTATTTCGGTTATTTAGAGCTGTTTGCTCTTTCTTCAATTGAGTGCACTTATAGACTAACTTAAACAAAAACATTTGCTTATAATCCTACCGATGGTTACCGTATGATTCTTGTTGACACTGCACCTCGTGTGCCTATTGGGTTACTTTAATATATAATTGTTCTGGTATTCACAATACAGACATAGCGTCAGCAGAATATTCTATGGGAACACAATTTAACATCGCGTACGTTAACTTATTTAACCCAGAGAAAGATGACAAATGACTCAGTGTAGGAAACAATGGATATATTGTTTTTAACACAGAATGTGGTACCCGCAAATCAATATCCGGCTCTTGTTACAAAATGTATAACTTTGTAAACACTATTTAACAGCGAATGCTAATGATAGAGTACAATTTTATTCCCCTGCTTAGCTTGAAAATGAGAAACTAAATTCATTAAAAAACCAACAAATATTGAATTAACACTACAAAAAAAAATTAAAACCACGAAAAATATGACTAAAAATGGTTCTACAAAAAATGTACCATTCCCAGTAACGCTCTAAGGATAAAGCAGATATATTCAATCACCAAGACCGCCCCTTTATATACATGAGAGGAAAACTCAAACAACTAAATGACAGTAGAAACATTCACAAAAGTAAAATGTTTGCCCATCGTAAACATGATTTACTTTTCTAAAGGGAAATTTCTATACATACCAACAGCAAAGACCTTAATGCAGGTATTGAAGGAGTAGATTCCAGTATGGAATCGAATCGTTAAAAAAGTAAACAACAATGTTAACGATTTTGCTTTTCACTAACATTTTTAAACGATATTTGCTATTGTTAAAGTCAGCTGTTGTCGTTATCTAAACGACATATATATTTGTGTTGTTTATTCAATCGTTAAAAAGACAGTTAATAACTTAAAATGCCGTTTGAATATTTAACCTACGATTTGTCGCAACATGAGCCAGTTTTTAGCGCTCCAGTAGTTAATCGCCGTGTTCTCCGAGATTTGGACAACCCGTTTGATGTAACTGCAACGGAGTTTCAACAACTTCATAGATTAACTCCGGAATTGGTTGAAGACCTTGTTTTTGAGCTTGATCATAAATTAAAAGGTTCCAGAATAACGGCAATAGCAACTGGAAAAAAGGTAAATCGAGTTATTTTTAAGCCTCAATGGAATTTATAAAAATTCATTATGCCAGGTACTCGTTGCTTTGCGTTTCTATGCCACTGGGTGCTGCCAACGGCCTGTAGGAGAATAGTGGGAAATTGCTATGAGCCAGCATTGTAGTTTTTTATTTAAAGTTTAAATATGTGTTTTACAATATACATGTTTGTTTTTGTCTTGAAAAAACATGAAAAACAATTTGTTTTTGCTAAACTTATATTTAGCGTTAACGGCGTGCCCTCCATATTTTTAATTTTATTATTTTCTATAAAAATAAGAAGAAAAAAAACAAACATGTATATTGTAAAGTGAAAAATAATTTTTCCAAATTTTATCATTGTCAATTTCGTGCATGATTATTTCATAAGCCAATTTTTGCTATTGATTTAATTTAAGAATTATTTTCATGTAGTTTTATTCTCGGAGAGAATTTTGATTAAAAATATCATTTCTTGAACGATTTGGTGATGGTATACCCAACTGAGCCAAAGATTCACTCGGCAATCCTAAACACATATCCTCTATCAACATCAATGCGTCGTTATAGATTTTATCTGCATAACTCAATTGAACATTGAAAGTAAAGGTGCGCATTTGATTTAACTGTTTTTCATCAAGTTATCACGATATTTGATTCACAAATCATATGGATTAGCCGGATTGCAAGTTGAGAAAATTATAGAAAATAAAATTCGAAATTATTGTAGATATGCTGATACCAACGTATCAGTTAACATATTTTCTCAATGTGTATCGTATTCAAGCAATCCTAATTTTTGACATGCTTCACGAGTAGTATATTTGTGCCGTTTCTAAATCACTTTTCTAGTACAGAAGTGAGCCACGAGGTCTACACCGACTTTTAGATACCCTATTCCCTATACAAAACTAAAAGCTCATACTGTGGTAGGTAGCAAATTCACAAACCCTCCACAAACTTAAATATTCACCAAAAAGTTTATTTATATAAAAGTGGATTTATATACATATGAGTGGAGGAAGCTCATATGCATTTTTTTTTTTGTTAAGTTTAAATATTCGTTTTAAAGTTCAACCAATTCAATCATGTTACCAAACTCATAAGCCTATACAGCTTTTTTTCCAAGGTTTTTGTTTAATAATTAGGGAGACGTTTATAAAATTATAGGATTTTGTTAAACGTACAATATAATTCATAGAAAAAATTTTGTTTATGATTATCAAAAGTACATACATATATTATAGAATGAAAATTTTTAAATGTGTTATGTGCTCTAATACCAGATTTGTTTTGTATTTTCTGTGTTAAAGAATTATGCACGATAAGCAACAAAAAAATGTTTTTTTGTTTAAATACAAAAATAAATATAGAAACATATATACACAACACACGTTCATATAAACGAAAAGTATGGACATATATAGTGGTAAAAAATTAAAACAATTTTTTTGTTATGAATGAAAGCAAAATCATAAAAGCCCACAAGCCTACAGTTGTTTTTAAAATATATATTTGTTATTGACAGAACTTTTTTAAGTAAGCTTCTGATACTTAAATATTCATATAAAATATTAATATAAAAGTGAATTTATATACATATGTATATATATTATTATTATAATTTTTAATTTTTAATTTTTAATTCTTAATTTTTAATTTCTAATTCTTAATTTTTAATTTTTAATTTTTAATTTTTAATTTTTAATTTTTAATTTTTAATTTTTAATTTTTAATTTTTAATTTTTAATTTTTAATTTTTAATTTTTAATTTTTAATTTTTAATTTTTAATTTTTTATTTTTAATTTTTAATTTTTAATTTTTAATTTTTATTTTTTAATTTTTAGTTTTTAATTTTTAATTTTTAATTTTTAATTTTTAATTTTTAATTTTTAATTTTTAATTTTTAATTTTTAATTTTTAATTTTTAATTTTTAATTTTTAATTTTTTAATTTTTAATTTTTAATTTTTAATTTTTAATTTTTAATTTTTAATTTTAATTTTTAATTTTTAATTTTTAATTTTTAATTTTTAATTTTTAATTTTTAATTTTTAATTTTTAATTTTTAATTTTTAATTTTTAATTTTTAATTTTTAATTTTTAATTTTTAATTTTTATTTTTAATTTTTAATTTTTAATTTTTAATTTTTAATTTTTAATTTTTAATTTTTAATTTTTAATTTTTAATTTTTAATTTTTATTTTTTAATTTTTAATTTTTAATTTTTAATTTTTAATTTTTAATTTTTAATTTTTAATTTTTAATTTTTAATTTTTAATTTTTAATTCTTAATTTTTAATTTTTAATTTTTAATTTTAATTTTTAATTTTTAATTTTTAATTTTAATTTTTTAATTTATTTTTAATTTTTTAATTTTTAATTTTTAATTTTTATTTTTAATTTTTAATTTTTAATTTTTAATTTTTAATTTTTAATTTTTAATTTTTTTAATTTTTAATTTTTAATTTTTAATTTTTTATTTTAATTTTTAATTTTTAATTTTTAATTTTAATTTTTAATTTTTAATTTTTAATTTTTAATTTTTAATTTTTTAATTTTTAATTTTTAATTTTTAATTTTTTAATTTTTAATTTTTAAATTTTAATTTTAAATTTTTAATTTTTAATTTTTAATTTTTAATTTTTAATTTTTAATTTTTCATTTTTCATTTTTAATTTTTAATTTAAATTTTTAATTTTTAATTTTTAATTTTTAATTCTTAATTTTTAATTCTTAATTTTTAATTTTTAATTTTTAATTTTTTATTTTTTATTTTTAATTTTTAATTTTTAATTTTTAATTTTAAATATTTAATTTTTAATTTTTAATTTTTAATTTTTAAAATTTAATTTTTAATTTTTAATTTTTATTTTTTAATTTTTATTTTTTAATTTTTAGTTTTTAATTTTTAATTTTTAAGTTTTAATTTTTAATTTTTAATTTTTAATTTTTAATTTTTAATTTTTAATTTTTAATTTTTAATTTTTAATTTTTAATTTTTAATTTTTAATTTTTAATTTTTAATTTTTAATTTTTAATTTTTAATTTTTAATTTTTAATTTTTAATTTTTAATTTTAATTTTTAATTTTTAATTTTTAATTTTTAATTTTTAATTTTTAATTTTTAATTTTTAATTTTTAATTTTTAATTTTTAATTTTTAATTTTTAATTTTTAATTTTTAATTTATTAATTTTTAATTTTTAATTCTTAATTTTTAATTTTTAATTTTTAATTTTAATTTTTAATTTTTAATTTTTAATTTTTAATTTTTAATTTTTAATTTTTAATTTTTAATTTTTAATTTTTAATTCTTAATTTTTAATTTTTAATTTTTAATTTTTAATTTTTAATTTTTAATTTTTAATTTTTAAATTTTAGTTTTTAATTTTTAAGATTTTTAATAAATTAGTCGAGCTCGAGGTCACGTTTTTGTTTATAAAATATCCTTTTTTATTTTATTTTTTCTCCTCCAATATTTCGTCATTCATTGAATGACATCTTCAGGGAGTATGTACAACAACAACAAAATATATACACAAAATTTATTGCCGCTGCGGTCCTTT
>CAVMKG010000880.1:0-12213 GCA_963682025.1 Cordilura impudica | reverse complement strand
TCCTTTAATAGTAAATTAAAAATTAAAAATTAAAAATTAAAAATTAAAAATTAAAAATTAAAAATTAAAAATTAAAAATTAAAAATTAAAAATTAAAAATTAAAAATTAAAAATTAAAAATTTAAAATTTAAAATTAAAAATTAAAAATTAAAAATTAAAAATTAAAAATTAAAAATTAAAAATTAATAATTAAAAATTAAAAATTAAAAATTAAAAATAAAAAATTAAAAATAAAAATCATAAATTAAAAATTAAAAATTAAAAATTAAAAATAAAAAAATTAAAAATTAAAAATTAAAAATTAAAATTAAAAATTAAAAATTAAAAATAAAAAATTAAAAATTAAAAATTAATAATTAAAAATTTATAATTAAAAATTAAAAATTAAAAATTAAAAATTAAAAATTAAAAATTAAAAATTAAAAATTAAAAATTAAAAATTAAAAATTAAAAATTAAAAATTAAAAATTAAAAATTAAAAATTAAAAATTAAAAATTAAAAATTAAAAATCAAAAATTAAAAATTAAAAATTAAAAATTAAAAATTAAAAGTTAAAAATTAAAAATTAAAAATAAAAATTAAAAATTAAAAATTAAAAGTTATAAATTAAAAATTAAAAATTAAAAATTAAAAATTAATAATTAAAAAGTAAAAATTGAAAATTAATAATTAAAAAGTAAAAATTAAAAATTAAAAATTAAAAATTAAAAATTTAAAATTAAAAATTAAAAATTAAAAATTAAAAATTAAAAATAAAAATTAAAAATTAAAAATTAAAAATTAAAAATTAAAAATTAAAAATTAAAAATTAAAAATTAAAAATCAAAAATTAAAAATTAAAAATTAAAAATTAAAAATTAAAAATTAAAAATTAAAAATTAAAAATTAAAAATTAAAAATTAAAAATTAAAAATTAAAAATTAAAAATTAAAAATTAAAAATTAAAAATTAAAAATTAAAAATTAAAAATTAAAAATTAAAAATTAAAAATTAAAAATTAAAAATTAAAAATTAAAAATTTAAAAATAAAAATTAAAAATTAAAAATTAAAAATTAAAAATTAAAAATTAAAAATTAAAAATTAAAAATTAAAAATTAAAAATTCAAAATTAAAAATTAAAAATTAAAAATTAAAAATTAAAAATTAAAAATTAAAAATTAAAAATTAAAAATTAAAAATTAAAAATTAAAAATTAAAAATTAAAAATTAAAAATTAAAAATTAAAAATTAAAAATTAAAAATTAAAAATTAAAAATTAAAAATTAAAAATTAAAAATTAAAAATTAAAAATTAAAAATTAAAAATTAAAAATTAAAAATTAAAATTAAAAATTAAAAATTAAAAATTAAAAATTAAAAATTAAAAATTAAAAATTAAAAATTAAAAATTAAAAATTAAAAATTAAAAATTAAAAATTAAAAATTAAAAATTAAAAATTAAAAATAAAAAATTAAAAATTAAAAATTAAAAATTAAAAATTAAAAATTAAAAATTAAAAATTAAAAATTAAAAATTAAAAATTAAAAATTAAAAATTAAAAATTAAAAATTAAAAATTAAAAATTAAAAATTAAAAATTAAAAATTAAAAATTAAAAATTAAAAATTAAAAATTAAAAATTAAAAATTAAAAATTAAAAATTAAAATTAAAAATTAAAAATTAAAAATTAAAAATTAAAAATTAAAAATTAAAAATTAAAAATTAAAAATTAAAAATTAAAAATTAAAAATTAAAAATTAAAAATTAAAAATTAAAAATTAAAAATTAAAAATTAAAAATTAAAAATTAAAAATTAAAAATTAAAAATTAAAAATTAAAAATTAAAAATTAAAAATTAAAAATTAAAAATTAAAAATTAAAAATTAAAAACTAAAAATTAAAAATTAAAAATTAAAAATTAAAAATTTAAAATTAAAAATTAAAAATTAAAAATTAAAAATTAAAAATTAAAAATTAAAAATTAAAAATTAAAAATTAAAAATTAAAAATTAAAAATTAAAAATTAAAAATTAAAAATTAAAAATTAAAAATTAAAAATTAAAAATTTAAAAATTAAAAATTAAAAATTAAAAATTAAAAATTAAAAATTAAAAAGTAAAAATTAAAAATTAAAAAGTAAAAATTAAAAATTAAAAATTAAAAATTAAAAATTAAAAATTAAAAATTAAAAATTAAAAATTAAAAATTAAAAATCAAAAATTAAAAACTAAAAACTAAAATTAAAAATTAAAAATTAAAAATTAAAAATTAAAAATTAAAAATTAAAAATTAAAAATTAAAAATTAAAAATTAAAAATTAAAAATTAAAAATTAAAAATTAAAAATTAAAAATTAAAAATTAAAATTAAAAATTAAAATTTAAAAATTAAAATTTAAAAATTAAAATTTAAAAATTAAAAATTAAAAATTAAAAATTAAAAATTAAAAATTAAAAATTAAAAATTAAAAATTAAAAATTAAAAATTAAAAATTAAAAATTAAAAATTAAAAATTAAAAATTAAAAATTAAAAATTAAAAATTAAAAATTAAAAATTAAAAATTAAAAATTAAAAATTAAAAATTAAAAATTAAAAATTAAAAATTAAAAATTAAAAATTAAAAATTAAAAATTAAAAATTAAAAATTAAAAATTAAAAATTAAAAATTAAAAATTAAAAATTAAAAATTAAAAATTAAAAATTAAAAATTAAAAATTAAAAATTAAAAATTAAAAATTAAAAATTAAAAATTAAAAATTAAAAATTAAAAATTTAAAATTAAAAATTAAAAATTAAAACTTAAAAATTAAAAATTAAAAATTAATAATTAAAAATTAAAAATTAAAAATTAAAAATTAAAAATTAAAAATTAAAAATTAAAAATTAAAAATTAAAAATTAAAAATTAAAAATTAAAAATTAAAAATTAAAAATTAAAAATTAAAAATTAAAAATTAAAAATTAAAAATTAAAAATTAAAAATTAAAAATTAAAAATTAAAAATTAAAAATTAAAAATTAAAAATTAAAAATTAAAAATTAAAAATTAAAAATTAAAAATTAAAAATTAAAAATTAAAAATTAAAAATTAAAAATTAAAAATTAAAAATTAAAAATTAAAAATTAAAAATTAAAAATTAAAAATTAAAAATTAAAAATTAAAAATTAAAAATTAAAAATTAAAAATTAAAAATTAAAAATTAAAAATTAAAAATTAAAAATTAAAAATTAAAAATTAAAAATTAAAAAATAAAAAATAAAAATTAAAAATTAAAAATTAAAAATTAAAAATTAAAAATTAAAAATTAAAAATTAAAAATTAAAAATTAAAAATTAAAAATTAAAAATTAAAAATTAAAAATTAAAAATTAAAAATTAAAAATTAAAAATTAAAAATTTAGAATTAAAAATAAAAAATTAAAAATTAAAAATTAAAAATTAAAAATTAAAAATTAAAAATTAAAATTAAAAATTAAAAATTAAAAATTAAAAATTTAAAATTAAAAATTAAATATTAAAAATTAAAAATTAAAAATTTAAAATTAAAAATTAAAAATTAAAAATTAAAAATTAAAAATTAAAAATTAAAAATTAAAAATTAAAAATTAGAAATTAAAAATTAAAAATTAAAAATTAAAAATTAAAAATTAAAAATTAAAAATTAAAAATTAAAAATTAAAAATTAAAAATTAAAAATTAAAAATTAAAAATTAAAAATTAAAAATTAAAAATTAAAAATTAAAAATTAAAAATTAATAATTAAAAATTAAAAATTAAAAATTAAAAATTAAAAATTAAAAATTAAAAATTAAATTAAATTAAAAATTAAAAATTAAAAATTAAAAATTAAAAATTAAAAATTAAAAATTAAAAATTAAAAATTAAAAATTAAAAATTAAAAATTAAAAATTAAAAATTAAAAATTAAAAATTAAAAATTAAAAATTAAAAATTAAAAATTAAAAATTAAAAATTAAAAATTAAAAATTAAAAATTAAAAATTAAAATTAAAAATTAAAAATTAAAAATTAAAAATTAAAAATTAAAAATTAAAAATTAAAAATTAAAAATTAAAAATTAAAAATTAAAAATTAAAAATTAAAAATTAAAAATTAAAAATAGAAATTAAAAATTAAAAATTAAAAATTTAGAATTAAAAATTAAAAATAAAAAATTAAAAATTAAAAATTTAAAATTAAAAATTAAATATTAAAAATTAAAAATTAAAAATTAAAAATTAAAAATTAAAAATTAAAAATTAAAAATTAAAAATTAAAAATTAAAAATTAAAAATTAAAAATTAAAAATTAAAAATTAAAAATTAAAAATTAAAAATTAAAAATTAAAAATTAAAAATTAAAAATTAAAAATTAAAAATTAAAAATTAAAAATTAAAAATTAAAAATTAAAAATTAAAAATTACAAATTAAAAATTAAAAATTAAAAATTAAAAATTAAAAATTAAAAATTAAAAATTAAAAATTAAAAATTAAAAATTAAAAATTAAAAATTAAAAATTAAAAATTAAAAATTAAAAATTAAAAATTAAAAATTAAAAATTAAAAATTAAAAATTAAAAATTAAAAATTAAAAATTAAAAATTAAAAATTAAAAATTAAAAATTAAAAATTAAAAATTAAAAATTAAAAATTAAAAATTAAAAATTAAAAATTAAAAATTAAAAATTAAAAATTAAAAATTAAAAATTAAAAATTAAAAATTAAAAATTAAAAATTAAAAATTAAAAATTAAAAATTAAAAATTAAAAATTAAAAATTAAAAATTAAAAATTAAAAATTAAAAATTAAAAATTAAAAATTAAAAATTAAAAATTAAAAATTAAAAATTAAAAATTAAAAATTAAAAATTAAAAATTAAAAATTAAAAATTAAAAATTAAAAATTAAAAATTAAAAATTAAAAATTAAAAATTAAAAATTAAAAATTAAAAATTAAAAATTAAAAATTAAAAATTAAAAATTAAAAATTAAAAATTAAAAATTAAAAATTAAAAATTAAAAATTAAAAATTAAAAATTAAAAATTAAAAATTAAAAATTAAAAATTAAAAATTAAAAATTAAAAATTAAAAATTAAAAATTAAAAATTAAAAATTAAAAATTAAAAATTAAAAATTAAAAATTAAAAATTAAAAATTAAAAATTAAAAATTAAAAATTAAAAATTAAAAATTAAAAATTAAAAATTAAAAATTAAAAATTAAAAATTAAAAATTAAAAATTAAAAATTAAAAATTAAAAATTAAAAATAAAAATTAAAAATTAAAAATTTAGAATTAAAAATTAAAAATAAAAAATTAAAAATTAAAAATTAAAAATTTAAAATTAAAAATTAAATATTAAAAATTAAAAATTAAAAATTAAAAATTTAAAATTTAAAATTAAAAATTAAAAATTAAAAATTAAAAATTAAAAATTAAAAATTAAAAATTAAAAATTAAAAATTAAAAATTAAAAATTAAAAATTAAAAATTAAAAATTAAAAATTAGAAATTAAAAATTAAAAATTAAAAATTAAAAATTAAAAATTAAAAATTAAAAATTAAAAATTAAAAATTAAAAATTAAAAATTACAAATTAAAAATTAAAAATTAAAAATTAAAAATTAAAAATTAAAAATTAAAAATTAAAAATTAAAAATTAAAAATTAAAAATTAAAAATTAAAAATTAAAAATTAAAAATTAAAAATTAAAAATTAAAAATTAAAAATTAAAAATTAAAAATTAAAAATTAAAAATTAAAAATTAAAAATTAAAAATTAAAAATTAAAAATTAAAAATTAAAAATTAAAAATTAAAAATTAAAAATTAAAAATTAAAAATTAAAAATTAAAAATTAAAAATTAAAAATTAAAAATTAAAAATTAAAAATTAAAAATTAAAAATTAAAAATTAAAAATTAAAAATTAAAAATTAAAAATTAAAAATTAAAAATTAAAAATTAAAAATTAAAAATTAAAATTAAAAATTAAAAATTAAAAATTAAAAATTAAAAATTAAAAATTAAAAATTAAAAATTAAAAATTAAAAATTAAAAATTAAAAATTAAAAATTAAAAATTAAAAATTAAAAATTAAAAATTAAAAATTAAAAATTAAAAATTAAAAATTAAAAATTAAAAATTAAAAATTAAAAATTAAAAATTAAAAATTAAAAATTAAAAATTAAAAATTAAAAATTAAAAATTAAAAATTAAAAATTAAAAATTAAAAATTAAAAATTAAAAATTAAAAATTAAAAATTAAAAATTAAAAATTAAAAATTAAAAATTAAAAATTAAAAATTAAGAATTAAAAATTAAAAATAAAAAATTAAAAATTAAAAATTTAAAATTAAATATTAAAAATTAAAAATTAAAAATTAAAAATTTGAAATTTAAAATTAAAAATTAAAAATTAAAAATTAAAAATTAAAAATTAAAAATTAAAAATTAAAAATTAAAAATTAAAAATTAAAAATTAAAAACTAAAAATTAAAAATTAAAAATTGAAAATTAAAAATTAAAAATTAAAAATTAAAAATTAAAAATAAAAAATTAAAATTAAAAATTAAAAATTAAAAATTAAAAATTAAAAATTAAATATTTAAAATTTAAAATTAAAAATTAAAAATTAAAAATTAAAAATTAAAAATTAAAAATTAAAAATTAAAAATTAAAAATTAAAAATTCAAAATAAAAAATTAAAAATTCAAAATTAAAATTAAAAGTTAAAAATTAAAAATTAAAAATTAAAAATTAGAAATTAAAATTTAAAAATTAAAAAATAAAAATTAAAAATTAAAATTAAAATTAAAAATTAAAAATTAAAAATTAAAAATTAAAAATTAAAAATTAAAAATTAAAAATCAAAAATTAAAAATTAAAAATAAAAAATAAAAATTAAAAATTAAAAATTAAAAATTAAAAATTAAAAATTAAAAATTAAAAATTAAAAGTTAAAAATTAAAAATTAAAAATTAATAATTAAAAAGTAAAAATTAAAAATTAAAAATTAAAAATTGAAAATTAATAATTAAAAAGTAAAAATTAAAAATTAAAAATTAAAAATTAAAAATTAAAAATTAAAAATTAAAAATTAAAAATTAAAAATTAAAAATTAAAAATTAAAAATTAAAAATTAAAAATTAAAAATTAAAAATTAAAAATTAAAAATTAAAAATTAAAAATTAAAAATTAAAAATTAAAAATTAAAAATTAAAAATTAAAAATTAAAAATTAAAAATTAAAAATTAAAAATTAAAAATTAAAAATTAAAAATTAAAAATTAAAAATTATAATTAAGAATTAAAAATTAAAAATTAAAAATTAAAAATTAAAAATTAAAAATTAAAAATTAAAAATTAAAAATTAAAAATTAAAAATTATAAATTAAAAATTAAAAATTCAAAATTAAAAATTAAAAATTAAAAATTAAAAATTAAAAATTAAAAATTAAAAATTAAAAATTAAAAATTAAAAATTAAAAATTAAAAATTAAAAATTAAAAATTAAAAATTAAAAATTAAAAATTAAAAATTAAAAATTAAAAATTAAAAATTAAAAATTAAAAATTAAAAATTAAAAATTAAAAATTAAAAATTAAAAATTAAAAATTAATAATTAAAAATTAAAAATTAAAAATTAAAAATTAAGAATTAAAAATTAAAAATTAAAAATTAAAAATTAAAAATTAAAAATTAAAAATTAAAAATAAAAATTAAAAATTAAAAATTAAAAATTAAAAATTAAAAATTGAAAATTAAAAATTAAAAATTAAAAATTAAAAATTAAAAATTAAAAATTAAAAATTAAAAATTAAAAATTAAAAATTAAAAATTAAAAATTAAAAATTGAAAAGTAAAAATTAAAAATTAAAAATTAAAAATTAAAAATTAAAAATTAAAAATTAAAAATTAAAAATTAAAAATTAAAAATAAAAAATTAAAAATTAAAAATTAAAAATTAAAAATTAAAAATTAAAAATTAAAAATTAAAAATTAAAAATTAAAAATTAAAAATTAAAAATTAAAAATTAAAAACTCAAATTAAAAATTAAAAATTAAAAATTAAAAATTAAAAATTAAAAATTAAAAATTAAAAATTAAAAATTAAAAATTAAAAATTAAAGATTAAAAATTTAAAATTTTAAATTAAAAATTAAAAATTAAAAATTAAAAATCAAAAATTAAAAATTCAAAATTCAAAATTAAAAATTAAAAATTAAAAATTAAAAATTAAAAATTAAAAATTAGAAATTAAAAATTAAAAATTAAAAATTAAAAATTAAAAATTAAAAATTAAAAATTAAAAATTAAAAATTAAAAATTAAAAATTAAAAAATAAAAATTGAAAATTAAAAATTAAAAATTAAAAATTAAAAATTAAAAATTAAAAATTAAAAATTAAAAATTAAAAATTAAAAATTAAAAATTAAAAATTAAAAATTAAAAATTAAAAATTAAATATTAAAAATTAAAAATTAAAAATTAAAAATTAAAAATTAGAAATTAAAAATTAAAAATTAAAAATTAAAAATTAAAAATTAAAAATTAAAAATTAAAAATTAAAAATTAAAAATTAAAAATTAAAAATTAAAAATTAAAAATTAAAAATTAAAAATTAAAAATTAAAAATTAAAAATTAAAAATTAAAAATTTAAAATTAAAAATTAAAAATTAAAAATTAAAAATTAAAAATTAAAAATTAAAAATTAAAAATTAAAAATTAAAAATTAAAAATTAAAAATTAAAAATTAAAAATTAAAAATAAAAAATTAAAAATTAAAAATTAAAAATTAAAAATTAAAAATTAAAAATTAAAAATTAAAAATTAAAAATTAAAAATTAAAAATTAAAAATTAAAAATTAAAAATTAAAAATTAAAAATTAAAAATTAAAAATTAAAAATTAAAAATTAAAAATTAAAAATTAAAAATTAAAAATTAAAAATTAAAAATTAAAAATTAAAAATTAAAAATTAAAAATTAAAAATTAAAAATTAAAAATTAAAAATTAAAAATTAAAAATTAAAAATTAAAAATTAAAAATTAAAAATTAAAAATTAAAAATTAAAAATTAAAAATTAAAAATTAAAAATTAAAAATTAAAAATTAAAAATTAAGAAATTAAAAATTAAAAATTAAAAATTAAAAATTAAAAATTAAAAATTAAAAATTAAAAATTAAAAATCAAAAATTAAAAATTAAAAATTAAAAATTAAAAATTAAAAATTAAAAATTAAAAATTAAAAATTAAAAATTAAAAATTAAAAATTAAAAATTAAAAATTAAAAATTAAAAATTAAAAATTAAAAATTAAAAATTAAAAATTAAAAATTAAAAATTAAAAATTAAAAATTAAAAATTAAAAATTAAAAATTAAAAATTAAAAATTAAAAATTAAAAATTAAAAATTAAAAATTAAAAATTAAAAATTAAAAATTAAAAATTAAAAATTAAAAATTAAAAATTAAAAATTAAAAATTAAAAATTAAAAATTAAAAATTAAAAATTAAAAATTAAAAATTAAAAATTAAAAATTAAAAATTAAAAATTAAAAATTAAAAATTAAAAATTAAAAATTAAAAATTAAAAATTAAAAATTAAAAATTAAAAATTAAAAATTAAAAATTAAAAATTAAAAATTAAAAATTAAAAATTAAAAATTAAAAATTAAAAATTAAAAATTAAAAATTAAAAATTAAAAATTAAAAATTAAAAATTAAAAATTAAAAATTAAAAATTAAAAATTAAAAATTAAAAATTAAAAATTAAAAATTAAAAATTAAAAATTAAAAATTAAAAATTAAAAATTAAAAATTAAAAATTAAAAATTAAAAATTAAAAATTAAAAATTAAAAATTAAAAATTAAAAATTAAAAATTAAAAATTAAAAATTAAAAATTAAAAATTAAAAATTAAAAATTAAAAATTAAAAATTAAAAATTAAAAATTAAAAATTAAAAATTAAAAATTAAAAATTAAAAATTAAAAATTAAAAATTAAAAATTAAAAATTAAAAATTAAAAATTAAATTAAAAATTAAGAATTAAAAATTAAAAATTAAAAATTAAAAATTAAAAATTAAAAATTAAAAATTAAAAATTAAAAATTAAAAATTAAAAATTAAAAATTAAAAATTAAAAATTAAAAAAAAAATTAAAAATTAAAAATTAAAAATTAGATATTAAAAATAAAAAATTAATAGTTAAAAATTAAAAATTAAAAATTAAAAATTAAAAATTAAAAATTAAAAATTAAAAATTAAAAATTAAAGATTAAAAATTAAAAATTAAAAATTAAAAATTAAAAATTAAAAATTAAAAATTTAAAATTAAAAATTAAAAATTAAAAATTAAAAATTAAAAATTAAAAATTAAAAATTAAAAATTAAAAATTAAAAATTAAAAATTAAAAATTAAAAATTAAAAATTAAAAATTAAAAATTAAAAATTAAAAATTAAAAATTAAAAATTAAAAATTAAAAATTAAAAATTAAAAATTAAAAATTAAAAATTAAAAATTAAAAATTAAAAATTAAAAATTAAAAATTAAAAATTAAAAATTAAAAATTAAAAATTAAAAAATAGAAATTAAAAATTACAAATTACAAATTACAAATAAAAAATTAAAAATTACAAATTACAAATTAAATATTAAAAATTAAAAACTAAAATTTAAAATTTAAAATTTAAAAATTAAAAAGTAAAAATTGAAAATTAAAAATTAAAAATTAAAAATTAAAAATTAAAAATTAAAAATTAAAAATTAAAAATTAAAAATTAAAAATTAAAAATTAAAAATTAAAAATTAAAAATTAAAAATTAAAAATTAAAAATTAAAAATTAAAAATTAAAAATTAAAAATTAAAAATTAAAACTTAAAAATTAAAATTTAAAAATTTAAAATAAAAAATTAAAAATTAAAAATTAAAAATTAAAAATTAAAAATTAAAAATTAAAAATTAAAAATTTAAAATTAAAAACTAAAAATTAAAAATTAAAAATTAAAAATTAAAAATTAAAAATTAAAAATTAAAAATTAAAAATTAAAAATTAAAAATTAAAAATTAAAAATTAAAAATTAAAAATTAAAAATTAAAAATTAAAATTAAAATTAAAAATTAAAAATTAAAAATTAAAAATTAAAAATTAAAAATTAAAATTAAAAATTAAAAATTAAAAATTAAAAATTAAAAATTAAAAATTAAAAATTAAAAATTAAAATTAAAAATTAAAAATTAAAAATTAAAAATTAAAAATTAAAAATTAAAAATTAAAAATTAAAAATTAAAAATTAAAAATTAAAAATTAAAAATTAAAAATTAAAAATTAAAAATTAAAAATTAAAAATTAAAAATTAAAAATTAAAATTAAAAATTAAAAATTAAAAATTAAAAATTAAAAATTAAAAATTAAAAATTAAAAATTAAAAATTAAAAATTAAAAATTAAAAATTAAAAATTAAAATTAAAAATTAAAAATTAAAAATTAAAAATTAAAAATTAAAAATTAAAAATTAAAAATTAAAAATTAAAAATTAAAAATTAAAAATTAAAAATTAAAAATTAAAAATTAAAAATTTAAAATTAAAAATTAAAAATTAAAAATTAAAAATTAAAAATTTAAAATTAAAAATTAAAAATTAAAAATTAAAAATTAAAAATTAAAATTAAAAATTAAAAATTAAAATTAAAATTAAAAATTAAAAATTAAAAAAAAAATTAAAAATTAAAAATTAGATATTAAAAATAAAAATTAATAGTTAAAAATTAAAAATTAAAAATTAAAAATTAAAAATTAAAAATTAAAAATTAAAAATTAAAGATTAAAAATTAAAAATTAAAAATTAAAAATTAAAAATTAAAAATTAAAAATTTAAAATTAAAAATTAAAAATTAAAAATTAAAAATTAAAAATTAAAAATTAAAAATTAAAAATTAAAAATTAAAATTAAAAATTAAAAATTAAAAATTAAAAATTAAAAATTAAAAATTAAAAATTAAAAATTAAAAATTAAAATTTAAAATTAAAAATTAAAAAATAGAAATTAAAAATTACAAATTACAAATTACAAATAAAAAATTAAAAATTACAAATTACAAATTAAATATTAAAAATTAAAAATTAAAATTTAAAATTTAAAAATTTAAAATTAAAAATTTTAAATTTAAAATTTAAAATTTAAAATTTAAAATTTAAAATTTAAAATTTAAAATTTAAAATTTAAAATTTAAAATT
>CAVMKG010000879.1:12500-15562 GCA_963682025.1 Cordilura impudica | reverse complement strand
TAAAAATTAGAAATTAAAAATTAAAAATTAAAATTAAAAATTAAAAATTAAAAATTAAAAATTAAAAATTAAAAATTAAAAATTAAAAATTAAAAAT
Source organism: Cordilura impudica (assembly GCA_963682025.1). Taxonomy (NCBI): domain Eukaryota; kingdom Metazoa; phylum Arthropoda; class Insecta; order Diptera; family Scathophagidae; genus Cordilura; species Cordilura impudica. The sequence continues at coordinate 15,465 of CAVMKG010000879.1, read as the reverse complement.
TAAAAATTAAAAATTAAAAATTAAAAATTAAAAATTAAAAATTAAAAATTAAAAATTAAAAATTAAAAATTAAAAATTAAAAATTAAAAATTAAAAATTAAAAATTAAAAATTAAAAATTAAAAATTAAAAATTAAAAATTAAAAATTAAAAATTAAAAATTAAAAATTAAAAATTAAAAATTAAAAATTAAAAATTAAAAATTAAAAATTAAAAATTAAAATTAAAAATTAAAAATTAAAATTAAAATTAAAAATTAAAATTACAAATTAAAAATTAAAAATTAAGAATTAAAAATTAAAAATTAAAAATTAAAAATTAAAAATTAAAAATTAAAAATTAAAAATTAAAAATTAAAAATTAAAAATTAAAAATTAAAAATTAAAAATTAAAAATTAAAAATTAAAAATTAAAAATTAAAAATTAAAAATTAAAAATTAAAAATAAAAAATCAAAAATTAAAAATTAAAAATTAAAAATTAAAAATTAAAAACTTAAAATTAAAAATTAAATATTAAAAATTAAAAATATTTTTAATTTTTAATTAATTAACTAAAAATAAATTAAAAATTAAAAATTAAAAATTAAAAATTAAAATTAAAAATTAAAAATTAAAAATTAAAAATTAAAAATTAAAAATTAAAAATTAAAAATTAAAAATTAAATATTAAAAATTTAAAAAATTTAAAATTTAAAATTAAAAATTAAAATTAAAATTAAAAATTAAAAATTAAAAATTAAAAATTAAAAATTATAAATTAAAAATTAAAAATTAAAAATGAAAAATTAAAAATTAAAAATTAAAAATTAAAAATTAAAACTTAAAAATTAAAAATTAAAAATTTAAAATTAAAAATTAAAAATTAAAAACTAAAAATTAAAATTTAAAAATTAAAAATTAAAAATTAAAAATTTAAAATTTAAAATTAATAATTAAAAATTAAAAATTAAAAACTAAAAATTAAAAATTAAAAATTAAAATTAAAAATTAAAAATTAAAAATTAAAAATTAAAAATTAAAAATTAAAAATTAAAAATTAAAAATTAAAAATTAAAAATTAAAAATTAAAAATTAAAAATTAAAATTAAAAATATTTTTAAAAATTAAAAATATTTTTAATTTTTAATTTTTAATTACTTAATTAAAAAATAAATTAAAAATTAAAAATTAAAAATTAAAAATTAAAAATTTAAAAACTAAAAATTAAAAATTAAAAATTAAAAATTAAAAATTAAAAATTAAAAATTAAAAATTAAAAATTAAAAATTAAAAATTAAAAATTAAAAATTAAAAGTTAAAAATTAAAAATTAAAAATTAAAAATTAGAAATTAAAAATTAAAAATTAAAAATTAAAAATTAAAAATTAAAAATTAAAAATTAAAAATTAAAAATAAAAAATTAAAAATTAAAAATTAAAAATTAAAAATTAAAAAGTAAAAATTAAAAATTAAAAATTAAAAATTAAAAATTAAAAATTAAAAATTAAAATTTAAAAATTAAAAATTAAAAATTAAAAATGAAAAATTAAAAATTAAATATTAAAAATTAAAAATTAAAAACTAAAAATTAAAAATTAAAAATTCAAAATTAAAAATTAAAAATTAAAAATTAATAATTAAAAATTTAAAATTAAAAATTAAAAATTAAAAATTAAAAATTAAAAATTAAAAATTAAAAATTAAAAATTAAAAATTAAAAATTAAAAATTAAAAATTAAAAATTAAAATTAAAAATTAAAAATTAAAAATTAAAAATTAAAAATTAAAAATTAAAAATTAAAAATTAAAAAATAAAAATTAAAAATTAAAAATTAAAATTAAAAATTAAAATTAAAAATTAAAATTAAAAATTAAAAATTAAAAATTATAAATTAAAAATTAAAAATTAAAAATTAAAAATTAAAATTAAATTAAAAAATTAAAAATTAAAAATTAAAAATTAAAAATTAAAAATTAAAAAATTAAAAATTAAAAATTAAAAATTAAAAATTAAAAATTAAAAATTAAAAATTAAAAATTAAAAATTAAAAATTAAAAATTAAAAATTAAAAATTAAAAATTAAAAATTAAAAATTAAAAATAAAATTTAAAATTAAAATTAAAAATTAAAAATTAAAATTAAAAATTAAAAATTAAAATTAAAAAATTAAAAATTAAAAATTAAAAATTAAAAATTAAAAATTAAAAATTAAAAATTAAAAATTAAAAATTAAAAATTAAAAATTAAAAATTAAAAATTAAAAATTAAAAATTAAAAATTAAAAATTTAAAAATTAAAAATTAAAAATTAAAAATTAAAAATTAAAAATTAAAAATTAAAAATTAAAAATTAAAAATTAAAAATTAAAAATTAAAAATAAAAAATTAATAATTAAAAATTAAAAATTAAAAATTAAATATTAAAAATTAAAAATTAAAAATTAAAAATTAAAAATTAAAATTTAAAAATTAAAAATTAAAAATTAAAAATTTAAAATAAAAAATTTAAAATTAAAAATTAAAAATTAAAAATTAAAAATTAAAAATTAAAAATTAAAAAAATTAAAAATTAAAAATTAAAAATTAAAAATTAAAAATTAAAAATTAAAAATTAAAAATTAAAAATTAAAAATAAAATTAAAATTAAAAATAAAAAATTAAAAATTAAAAATTAAAAATTAAAAATTAAAAATTAAAAATTAAAAATTAAAAATTAAAAATTAAAAATTAAAAATTAAAAATTAAAAATTAAAAATTAAAAATTAAAAATTAAAAATTAAAAATTAAAATTAAAAATTTAAAAATTAAAAATTAAAAATTAAAAATTAAAAATTAAAAATTAAAAATTAAAAATTAAAAATTAAAAATTAAAAATTAAAAATTAAATATTAAAAATTAAAAATTAAAAACTAAAAACTAAAAACTAAAAACTAAAAATAAAAAATTAAAAATTAAGAATTAAAAATTAAAAATTAAAACTTAAAAA
>CAVMKG010000879.1:0-5000 GCA_963682025.1 Cordilura impudica | reverse complement strand
AATTCAAAATTAAAAATTAAAAATTAAAAAATAAAAATTAAAAATTAAAAATTAAAAATTAAAAATTAGAAATTAAAAACTAAAAATTAAAATTTAAAAATTAAAAATTTAAAATTAAAAATTAAAAATTAAAAATTAAAAATTAAAAATTAAAAATTAAAAATTAAAAATTAAAAATTAAAAACTAAAAATTAAAAATTGAAAATTAAAAATTAAATATTAAAATTAAAAATTAAAAATTAAAAATTAAAAATTAAAATTAAAATTTAAAAATTAAAAATTAAAAATTAAAAATTAAAAATTAAAAATTAAAAATTAATAATTAATAATTAAAAATTTAAAATTAAAAATTAAGAATTAAAAAATTCATAATTCAAAATTAAAAATTAAAAATTAAAAATTAATAATTAATAATTAAAAATTAAAAATTAAAAATTAAAAATTAAAAATTAAAAATTAAAAATTAAAAATTAAAAATTAAAAATTAAAAATTAAAAATTAAAAATTAAAAATTAAAAATTAAAAATTAAAAATTAAAAATTAAAAATTAAAAATTAAAAATTAAAAATTAAAAATTAAAAATTAAAAATTAAAAATTAAAAATTAAAAATTAAAAATTAAAAATTAAAAATTAAAAATTAAAAATTAAAAATTAAAAATTAAAAATTAAAAATTAAAAATTAAAAATTAAAAATTAAAAATTAAAAATTAAAAATTAAAAATTAAAAATTAAAAATTAAAAATTATAAATTAAAAATGAAAAATTAAAAATTATAAATTAAAAATTAAAAATTAAAAATTAAAAATTAAAAATTAAAAATTAAAAATTAAAAATTAAAAATTAAAAATTAATAATTAAAAATTAAAAATTAAAAATTAAAAATTAAAAATTAAAAATTAAAAATTAAAAATTAAAAATTAAAAATTAAAAATTAAAAATTAAAAATTAAAAATTCAAAATTCAAAATTAAGAATTAAAAATTAAAAATTAAAATATAAACATTAAAAATTAAACATTAAAAATTAAAAATTAAAAATTAAAAATTAAAAATTAAAAATTTAAAATTAAAAATTAAAAATTAAAAATTAAAAATTCAAAATTAAGAATTAAAAATTAAAAATTAAAATTTAAACATTAAAAAATAAACATTAAAAATTAAAAATTAAAAATTAAAAATTAAAAATTAAAAATTAAAATTTAAAAATTAAAAATTAAAAATTAAAAATTAAAAATTAAAAATTAAAAATTAAAAATTAAAAATTAAAAATTAAAAATTAAAAATTAAAAATTAAAAATTAAAATTAAAAATTAAAAATTCAAAATTAAGAATTAAAAATTAAAAATTAAAATTTAAACATTAAAAATTAAACATTAAAAATTAAAAATTTAAAATTGAAATTTAAAAATTAAAAATTAAAAATTTAAAATTAAAAATTAAAAATTAAAAATTAAAAATTAAAAAATAAAAATTAAAAATTAAAAATTAAAAATTAAAAATTAAAAATTAAAAATTAAAAATTAAAAATTAAAAATTAAAAATTAAAAATTAAAAATTAAAAATTAAAAATTAAAAATTAAAAATTAAAAATTAAAAATTAAAAATTAAAAATTAAAAATTAAAAATTAAAAATTAAAAATTAAAAATTAAAAGTTAAAAATTAAAAACTAGAAATTAAAAATTAAAAATTAAAATTAAAAATTAAAAATTAAAAATTAAAAATTAAAAATTAAAAATTAAAAATTAAAAATTAAAAATTAAAAATTAAAAATTAAAAATTAAAAATTAAAAATTAAAAATTAAAAATTAAAAATTAAAAATTAAAAATTAAAAATTAAAAATTAAAGATTAAAAATTAAAAATTAAAAAATAAAAATAAAAAAAAATAAAAATTAAAAATTAAAAATTAAAAATTAAAAATTAAAAATTAAAAATTAAAATTTAAAAATTAAAAATTAAAAATTAAAAATTAAAAATTAAAATTAAAAATTAAAAAATTAAAAATTAAAAATTAAAAATTAAAAATTTAAAATTAAAAATTAAAAATTAAAAATTAAAAATTAAAAATTAAAAATTAAAAATTAAAAATTAAAAATTAAAAATTAAAAATTAAAAATTAAAAATTAAAAATTAAAAATTAAAAATTAAAAATTAAAAATTAAAAATTAAAAATTAAAAATTAAAAATTAAAAATTAAAAATTAAAAATTAAAAATTAAAAATTAAAAATAAAAATTAAAAATTTAAAACTAGAAATTAAAAACTATAAACTAAAAATTAAAAATTAAAAATTCAAGATTCAAAATTAAAAATTGAAAATTCAAAATTAAAAATTTAAAATTAAAAAATAAAAATTAAAAATTAAAAATTAAAAATTAAAAATTAAAAATTAAAAATTAAAAATTAAAAATTAAAAATTAAAAATTAAAAATTAAAAATTAAAAATTAAAAATTAAAAATTAAAAATTAAAAATTAAAAATTAAAAATTAAAAATTAAAAATTAAAAATTAAAAATTAAAAATTAAAAATTAAAAATTAAAAATTAAAAATTAAAAATTAAAAATTAAAAATTAAAAATTAAAAATTAAAAATTAAAAATTACAATTAAATTAAAAATTAAAAATTAAAAATTAAAAATTAAAAATTAAAAATTAAAAATTAAAAATTAAAAATTAAAAATTAAAAATTAAAAATTAAAAATTAAAAATAAAAATTGAAAATTTAAAACTAGAAATTAAAAACTATAAACTAAAAATTAAATATTAAAAATTCAAGATTCAAAATTAAAAATTAAAAATTAAAAATTAAAAATTCAAAATTAAGAATTAAAAATTAAAAATTAAAATTTAAACATTAAAAATTAAACATTAAAAATTAAAAATTAAACATTAAAAATTAAAAATTAAAAATTGAAATTTAAAAATTAAAAATTAAAAATTTAAAATTAAAAATTAAAAATTAAAAATTAAAAATTAAAAATTAAAAATTAAAAATTAAAAATTAAAAATTAAAAATTAAAAATTAAAAATTAAAAATTAAAAATTAAAAATTAAAAATTAAAAATTAAAAATTAAAAATTAAAAATTAAAAATTAAAAACTAGAAATTAAAAATTAAAAATTAAAAATTAAAAATTAAAAATTAAAAATTAAAAATTAAAAATTAAAAATTAAAAATTAAAAATTAAAAATTAAAAATTAAAAATTAAAAAATAAAATTAAAAAATAAAAATTAAAAATTAAAGATTAAAAATTAAAAATTAAAAAATAAAAATTAAAAAATAAAAATTAAAAATTAAAAATTAAAAATTAAAAATTAAAAATTAAAAATTAAAAATTAAAAATTAAAAATTAAAAATTAAAAATTAAAAATTAAAAATTAAAAATTAAAAATTAAAAATTAAAAATTAAAAATTAAAAATTAAAAATTAAAAATTAAAAATTAAAAATTAAAAATTAAAAATTAAAAATTAAAAATTAAAAATTAAAAATTAAAAATTAAAAATTAAAAATTAAAAATTAAAAATTAAAAATTAAAAATTAAAAATTAAAAATAAAAATTAAAAATTTAAAACTAGAAATTAAAAACTATAAACTAAAAATTAAAAATTAAAAATTCAAGATTCAAAATTAAAAATTTAAAATTCAAAATTAAAAATTAAAAATTAAAAAATAAAAATTAAAAATTAAAAATTAGAAATTAAAAATTAAAAATTAAAATTTAAAAATTAAAAATTAAAAATTAAAAATTAAAAATTAAAAATTAAAAATTAAAAATTAAAAATTAAAAATTAAAAATTAAAAATTAAAAATTAAAAATTAAAAATTAAAAATTAAAAATTAAAAATTAAAAATTAAAAATTAAAAATTAAAAATTAAAAATTAAAAATTAAAAATTAAAAATTAAAAATTAAAAATTAAAAATTAAAAATTAAAAACTAAAAATTAAAAATTGAAAATTAAAAATTAAATATTAAAATTAAAAATTAAAAATTAAAAATTAAAAATTAAAAATTAAAAATTAAAAATTAAAAATTAAAAATTAAAAATTAAAAATTAAAAATTAAAAATTAAAAATTAAAAATTAAAAATTAAAATTAAAATTTAAAAATTAAAAATTAAAAATTAAAAATTAAAAATTAAAAATTAATAATTAATAATTAAAAATTTAAAATTAAAAATTAAAAATTAAAAATTCAAAATTCAAAATTAAAAATTAAAAATTAAAAATTAAAAATTAATAATTAAAAATTAAAAATTAAAAATTAAAAATTAAAAATTAAAAATTAAAAATTAAAAATTAAAAATTAAAAATTAAAAATTAAAAATTAAAAATTAAAAATTAAAAATTAAAAATTAAAAATTAAAAATTAAAAATTAAAAATTAAAAATTAAAAATTAAAAATTAAAAATTAAAAATTAAAAATTAAAAATTAAAAATTAAAAATTAAAAATTAAAAATTAAAAATTAAAAATTAAAAATTAAAAATTAAAAATTAAAAATTAAAAATTAAAAATTAAAAATTAAAAATTAAAAATTAAAAATTAAAAATTAAAAATTAAAAATTAAAAATTAAAAATTAAAAACTAAAAATTAAAAATTAAAAATTAAAAATTATAAATTAAAAATGAAAAATTAAAAATTATAATAAAAATTAAAAATTAAAAATTAATAATTAATAATTAATACTTAAAATTTAAAATATAAAATTAGAAATTAAAAATTAAAAATTCAAAATTAAAAAGTTAAAAATTCAAAATTAAAAATTAAAAATTAAAAATTAAAAATTAAAAATTAAATTTAAAAATTAAAAATTAAAAATTAAAAATTAAAAATTAAAAATTAAAATTAAAAATTTAAATTAAAAATCAAAAATTAAAAATATTAAAAATTTAAAATTAAAAATCAAAAATTAAAAATAAAAAATTAAAAATTAAAAACTAAATATTAAAAATTAAAAATTAAAAATTAGAAATTAAAAAATTCAAAATTCAAAATTCAA
>CAVMKG010000878.1:0-30000 GCA_963682025.1 Cordilura impudica | reverse complement strand
TACTTGTTTTTTTTTATTTAAGAAAAACATATATATAACATGTGTATATATTTACAGCAAAAAAACAAAAGAAATTCTTATTGTTAAGAAAATATACATATGTATTTAATCATCATCGCAAGGGATGTTATTAATTTTCAAGCTATAATAAATGTGTATCAATTTTTTGAACGCTCAAAAGTTAGTCGGTTTCTTATATCAGAATGTATGTAGCTCCAGTTTGAGAAAACCCTTTCTATTTGAGCAGATGAAGCCGGTATGTTTATAAGTTTGCAAGCCAGAGAAGACAATGATGGATATTTTAAAGACGCCATGCGCCAAAACAATCCAGCATCATTGCCCAAATCTTTTGAGAACAACACATTGAAATAATCTTTGCGATTCAAAAACAAATCCAATTCACGCAAACCTTCACCAGTCAACTCTGCGAAAAGGAAACTTGTTACTGAATTTGTTTGTTGTCATAAAAAGGATTTAAGAAATATGCACTGAGGGCATATACATTAAGCGCTTGATCTTTGCGGTCACAAAATATTTTTTTCAAACTATTAGGTTCATTTAATGATAACCAGTAATTAACAGCTTCGGCTACACAGCAATTTGAGGATTGTACATTATTTAATAACGCGCAAACTGGGGCCAGTAGAGCGATTTCCTCCTCCACCCTTTCAAAAAGCATATCATCAAATAGGAGATTTTTTATGTCGTTTTTAACTTTTCGCGATGAGTCTGCAACCAACTGGCGCATGAATTTTACGTTATTTTTCAAACACAGGAAACAATCACGCATAGAGCACCAACGAGTTTCTGCAGGGATTTTGATTTTAATTCCCATCTTTTTCAATGATTAATTTTTCAAGGTCTGGGTGGCGAAACTCTTTCAAAATTTTTGTAACTTTGTCTGCGGTATCTTTATCCACTATATTTTTAGCAAACAGATTAGCGACGTGGGCACTGCAGTTGGTATGCCAGATATTAACGATTTTGCCCATCCTGATCATATTAGCAGCGTTGTCTGAAACAACTGCATACACTTCAGTGCCGTACATTTTCTTTGCTAGTTCAATTGATTCATCAATGATCTCTGATAGCTTCTCTGAGGTCTCACTTTCGCTTGATAAATCCCACGCATTTAAAAATGCCTTTTCTCCACCAGCATTATGAAGCATGGTAACTACTAGCTTGCTATTACTCGCAGTATTTTTCCAGCCATCGATTAGCAGAACTGAGTCTAATCCAAATTGGTTGCTGGCTTTTACAATCTGCCTCTCATATTCTTTATCCAATAAAGTTGTTGAAAGTGTTTTTCTGATTGGTAAATCTTTGCAGTAAGCTGGTCTTAATTTCTGTAGAAGATCTTTAAAATGCTTTGATTCAATAACGTTGAGTGGAATGTTGCATCCGAAAAAGAATCTGGCTACTAATTCATTAATTTCTTCCTCATCTTTTTTAGAGATCTTATCGAGAAAGTTGTGGAACACGCCATTTTTCTTTGATTTAGGCTTTTTATAATTTGGTGGTGTAGTGGAAGCTGATGATGATGATGATGATGATGATGATATCGCGGAAACTGAAGATAATGATGATGATATTGTGGAAACTGAAGATAATGATGATATTGTGGAAACTGAAGATAATGATGACGATGTTGTTGGAGTTGCTGATGGTGTGTATGTTGTTGGTGTTATAGATGCTGTGTATGTAACTAGTGTTGTCGATGATATCTTGGGAAAATCTGAAATCAAAATTATTTCACAATCTTCATTTTGTGAAATATCCATTAAGGAAATATCAACACTGCTATCTAGATCCGTTATACAACTCATGTTCATATCATCCTTGTTGTTGTCCTCATTAGACTTTTTTTTACAACGATTTCTGTTCATAATGGTAGGCAAATATTAACCACATTTAGCACAAATATTTAAAAAGTAATAAAGCTCACATATGCGCCTTTAATCTTTCTGTTGCAATGTTTGCTAGCGTTTTTCTACAAAACAAGCATAGCGCTGTATATTTTCTTCCATTTTTGTGCAACTCAAAGCTTAAATCCACAAAAATATCTCTTTTGGCGTTATTGCAGGCCGACATTTTTATTAAACTTTACTGAATGCTTTGTAATTGTTGAAAAGTGTTGCCATGTTATGGCATTGTAAATGTTTTATGATAACTTTCAATAAAATTATTACCATATATTTGTTTACAAGCTAAAAATAAATGAATAAATTATTTTATACTATAATTTTTATTATTATTTTCAGTATTATTTTTATTATAATGATGTATTATTTGTATTGTTATATACTTTGTTTAAATTTAAACTTAAGTTGTGGCAGCTCTTTCACATTTCGTCAAAGGAATCAGCTGTTTCGTTTACGTGTTTACGTCTGTTAACATGTTTACGTCTGTTTACGTCTGTTTACGACTGTTTACGTCTGTTTACGTCTGTTTACAGAGTAAACGTAAACAGCGTCTGTTTACGCGTAAACGCCCATTCCTGGTTACCATGCGTTTATGTTTGTATTGTATTGACTTAATTTTCTTTTGTAAACTTCCGTGTATATTAAATGTAAATGTATGTTTTTTTCCCACGGTACTTGCATTATTATTATTTGTTTTCTTTTTGTTATTAGTTAAGTTAGAAATTTAAGTATGCCATGGCCATGAACCGCATTGAGTTTTGGTTAATGTTTGTTTTTATTATTATTATTAATTTTTGCTTACATTATTAATGCAATTTTTACTTTACTTTGATACACACGTAGCAACGGTTGCCTCAAACAACGAAAAATATCAAAATTTTTTGATATCTCTGCTTGGTTGAGGCAACCGTTGCTACGTGTGTATCATTGTTGCTACAACACATTGAAGCAACGGTTGCCTCAACCAAACAGAGATATCAAAAAATTTTGATATTTTTCGTTGGTTGATGAGCATGAGATTACTACAACTAAATCTTAACCACTGTGAAGCAGCCCAAGACCTATTGAGACAAAGTGTCCGCGAATTAAATGTGGACATTGCGCTTATCAGTGAACCTTATGGTAAAATTGATTCACCAAGTTGGACAAGCGATTCAAATGGTACATCTGCAATTTCGTCTGTAATCAGACAAATATTACAGAACACGCTGACGACTGAGTGCGGGTTTGTTCGTGCTACGATTTCTGGAATATGAATTTATAGTTGCTACATTCCCCCGAGGTATGATATCAATGAGTATAAGAGGATCATTGACACATTAACAACTGATGCTGCAGGAAGAAGCCCTATATTAATAATCGGGGACATTAACACTTGTGGTTGTCCTAGATCTAATGAGAGAGGCAAGATTTTACTTGAATCATTTGCTATGATTGATGTTGTACTGATGAACTCCGGAAATGAACAGACGTTCCATAGGAATGGAGGAGGTTCCATAATCGATATTGCTTTTGCCAGTGCCAATATTTACAGCCGAATTAGCTGGCATATTTCTAGTATATATACCCACAGTGATCATAGTGCTATAATTATGAACATAAGTGACCCGACACTGGTACCTACGATAGTCGCCGGACAGGAGCTAAGTGGTTGGAAAAGCAATACCTTTGACAATGAGATGTTCTGCTTATGGATGGAAGAAGTAGAGTTGAGGGGTTCCCAGAAAACATGGCGGAACAGTTAATAAAAAAGATAACACAATCGTGCAACGCGTCTATGAGAAAGAGGAATCACGGAGTTAACAAAGCTTCTGCATGTTGGTGGAATGAGGAAATAGCCGAACTTCGGAAAGAATGTATTCGAGCTAGAAGGCGTCATCTAAGAACTCGTAGAAGACCAGACAATGATCTACATCACCAGGTTTTAAAGATAAAGAAGAAAGCCCTAAAAGCTGCAATACGTGAAAGTAAAAGAACATGATTCTTGGGTATCTGTAACGACATTGATAGAAATCCTTTTGGACTAGCATACAGACTTGCAACGAAGAAACTAAAGTGCTTAAGTATACTTTCGCCCGCAGAGGCTAAAATTCTGGAGAGAATAGTGACTCATCTTTTCCCACATCAGGATGTAACACGACTTTCATAGTGTGCTGAATAATACCCACACTACATAGCGTACAATATTTACAAATGCGGAAATAACAAATATCAATATTGTTGTACTGCATTTACAAAACATTGTATGACTGCGTATATTGTTGTTGTATGTTGTTGTTACGCTGGCACACTTATGTTTATGCTGACCCAAGTGCAGGTGACTCATTGTTGTTAATATAGGTTGAAAATATGTATATAAGGAAGAACATTCTATAATAAATTAATCATTTTAATAATTTAGCATTAAAAGACTCAGCTCCTAGATAGAGCTGAAGAACTAATTAAACAAATAAAATGACAAATTAACTTATCTTGTTTGCTATATGGTGATTCATAATTAATGTTTGTTATATGGCGATCCTGCCAGTACTCCTTGGATGAGCATTAAAAAATAAAAAATAATAATAATAATATTGTCCTGGTGGATCAGCCACAACGATCCATCCGCTGCGCTGAAGGAAGGTACTGTCTTGCATAAAGGCAGTGGCTTAAAAATCAATGTCAACCGCTCTTGACAAATAAATAAATAACTAAATTTAAACAAAAAAAAAAAGTAAAAAATCTGATTTGTTTTATTTGATACAATTATATATTAAAAAAAAGAAAAAAAAAATAAAAACTATGGTAATTATGCTTTAAAAAAAAATAAATTAAAAAAAAACAAACTAAATTAAAATGAAATATTTTATAAATTAAATATATACATAAATAAAACGGATGCATGTAAAATAGTATAAGCTATTGATAAAAATAATGAAATACTAGGGAAGATATATAATTAGCAAGATATAAGATTCGGTTAGAAAAATATTTATTAGAAATAAATAATAAAAAAAAAATACAAAATAAATGGCGATGGAAAATCAAAAATAGAGAATCCCAATGCAAATGTTATTAACGAGGTAGAAATAAAAGAAGACTCAATCGACTTAAAATTAATTGAGTGTTGTTTACTAATAATAACCGTACTGATTAGCTTAAATTTTGCATTACATATTTATGCCTTAAACACCAAGAAACTCAAAAAGAAATATTTGAGCAGGGCCAATGACTTAAACAAAATTTAAATAATTTTCCCATGGATTGGCAAGAAATAATTCAGAAGGTGAGACTAATCAAAGAGGAGTTCGACAAATCTTATAAATGTTTAAATATAGATAAAAGCACAAAAGAGGAAACAATAATAAAACATGTTAGAATCTTATGCGAAAAGTTAGAACAAATCAGGGTTTTGCTAAATGCAAATTATAACAGACTAACGACACCACATAGGACAGCTGCTGGAAGTTTTTTCTTAGATGTCAAGACTAGAATCCGGATTATATCGTCTAAGAAGGGTGTTAAGGTAAAATTACCAGATACACTACACGAAGAGGTAAAATTCTTAGTAGAAACTGAAAATTCAGAGAATATTGGAACCTCTTTGGAAAGTACAGAAGTAAAAATGGCACAAACAGTCGTTGACTTTCTGAACACAGCTTCAAAGCTGATCATAGAATTTGATGGAAAACCAGAAAATTTACGTTCATTTATAGACTCATTACAGTTAATAGAATCCATCAAAGGTAACCACGAATCTATCGCAGTCCCTTTAATAAAACCAAAGTTAAAGGGAAGTGCAAGAAATTTAATAAGTAATGAACAACCCATTACTGAGATAATACATAAACTAAAAAACTCGGTAAAGGGCGAGTCAGTTGAGGTATTGACAGCAAAAATAATGAATACCCGACAAAACAATAAAACTGCCAATAATTATTGCAGTGAATTTAGAGAATTTAACGAAGTCATTAGAAAATGCCTATTTATCAGATGGTTTGCCATGCGAATTGGCATGTAAATATTCAACACAGGTTGCAGTAAAGGCACTAACCAACAATTGCACCATTGATTAAGTTAGGCTTGTCATGGAAGCAGACCAATTCAGTAACATGAATGAGGCCGTTGGCAAATTCATAAACAGTTGCACTGAAGCAACAGGGCAACAAAATGCCGTATTATATTTCGGGCAGAAGTTTAACCGAAATAATAACTACAGACAATATCGTGGAAGGTACAATTACCCACGCAATAATAGTAATAACAGTAACAACGCCAGACCCCAACAAAAACCTATTCATAACAGAGGTCAACAAAATCAGAACCACAGACGTAAAGGAAATTACGTCAGAGCAGCAGAGTCACATGAAAACGATTCGGAAAACTGCTAAAATTCTCTGAGATATATCATAATAACAATACCAATTACATATACAACCTTAACCTCAGCTTAAGTCTTTATGTTAATATAAAAATTAACGACACGAACAACACGGTAACACTGTTGGTAGATACAGGAGCAGACATTTCGGTTATAAAAACTAAACATTTTTATCAAATACAAATTAACAGAAACAGAACAACTACATTGAGTGGAATAGGACAGGGTAAAATTCGTTCAATAGGTAATGTATTTATTGACATAAAATTTAGAGGTTTCTTGATACCACATGATTTCCAAGTAGTGCAAAATAATTTTCCAATACCTTGCGCCGGTATCCTAGGAATGGATTTTTTAAGAAGTATAAATATATACTAGATTTCAATGGAAACCATGATTACCTCGTGCTACGACCACCCAATCTGTCGCATGTAATAGAAATTCCACTTACGAACGGCTTCAATGGAATAACACTCCCACCAAGGTCAAAAGTAATTCGTCAAATCAGGTTTCCGGAGCTTGAAGACAATGTACTAATACCAAATCAAGAAATCGTACCAGGCGTCTTTGTACCAAATACACTGGTTAAATCAAGTAACGCATTGGTTCGTTTTTTTAAATACCACACATAAAATAGTAACAATTAGGCAAAATAACATAAAAACCGAGAAATGTCTGACTATGAAATAGTAAAACAAAAACCACATAAAAATAGCCAAAGAAAATCTGAAGTTTTGGACCTTTTGAAGGGAAACTTTCCTGAACAGTTCAGAACAATTTTAACTAAGCTTTGTTTGGAATATAATGATATTTTTGACTCAGGGACTGAAATAATTAATACCAACAATTTCTATGAACAAAAACTGAGAGTAAAAGATAATCGACCAACGTATATTAAAAATTATGGCATACCAGAATCTCATAAGGAGGAAATAAATAAACAGGTTGAAAAACTAATAGATGACAAGATAATAGAACCATCATTTTCGGAATACAATAGCCCAATTCTGTTGGTACCAAAGAAATCACTTCCCGGATCAGATGAAAAAAGATGGCGTTTGGTGATAGATTATAGGCAGATAAATAAAAAACTAATATCAGATAAATTCCCATTGTCTAGAATAGACGATATTCTAGACCAACTAGGTAGAGCAAAATATTTTTCTTGTTTGGACTTGATGTCCGGGTTTCATCAAATTGGTTTGGAAAAGACCTCTAGAGACTTGACGTCATTTTCAACAAACAATGGTTCATACAGATTTACTAGACTACCATATGGCTTAAAAATAGCACCGAATTCATTCCAAAGAATAATGACATTAGCCTTATGTGGTCTGAAGCCAAATCAAGCATTCCTATATATGGATGACTTGGTTGTATTGGGATGTTCTGAAAAACATATGCTTTAAAATTTGAAGGATGTATTCGATCTTTGCCGTAAACACAATCTTAAACTACACCCCCACACCACAAATGTACTGATAGAGGAACACAATGTACTGATAGAGGAACATTACCGGATAATAGTAAATATTCGGTGATAGAAAATTACCCGAAGCCTACGGACGCCGATAGCGCATGAAGGTTTGTCGTGTTTTGCAACTATTACCGACGATTTATTAGAAACTTCTCTGAATATTCCAGGCACCTTACAAGGCTATCCAAAAAGGCAGTACCATTTGAGTGGACAAAAGATTGTGAGTGCGCGTTTAAATACCTAAGGAAGGCATTAATGAGCCCAACATTGCTTCAGTACCCAGACTTTACGAAGGAATTTTGCATAACAACAGATGCGAGTAAGCATGCTTGCGGTGCTGTTTTAACACAGGAACATGAAGGTAGACAACTACCTGTGTCCTATGCATCTAAAACTTTCACTAAAGGCGAAAGCAACAAATCGACCATTGAACAGGTATTAACTGTCATACACTGGGCTGTCACATATTTCAGATCATATATATATATAGAAAATATTTTTTGGTCCGAACAGACCATAGACCACCTTCATAACTGTTCTCCATGAAAAATCCAAGTCCAAAGCTAACGAGAATGAGACTCGATCTGGAGGAATATGATTTCACAGCAGAATATCTCAGGGAAAAAGATAATTATGTTGCCGACGCACTGTCGCGCATTATAATAAATGACTTAAAGGATATTAACGACAAGAATTCATCCGTTTTAAGGGTCACGACAAGATCGATGACTAAGGAAGAGAAAATTAGTAAACCAGTAAGCCCAAGGTATATATACCATTGAATAATATAGACGTCAAAAGATATTATAAATTAAAGACTTTACCCAACAGATGTTACATCAAAAAGGGAAAATCCATATATGCTAGCATAAGAATAGATGATTTGTTTACTAAAGGGAATATTGACTTAGGACAATTTTTCCCTAGGCTAGAACGAGTAGCCTGTAAACTAAATATTAATAAGATTCAAATTTCACCACATGAGAAGATTTTCGAATTTGTCTCGACAAGTGAATTTGAGAATATGGGCAATAAAACACTGAATAAAATCAGAATAGCGCTATTAAACGAAGTAACTCAAATTGATATCACGAATGCAAAGGCAATACGTGAGATAATGCTGAAATACCATGATGATCCTATAGAAGGAGGACATTGTGGGATATATAGAACCACTGAGAATATCAGGAGATACTATTACTGGAAAAATATGGCAAAAGACATTGCCAAATATGTGAAAACATGCCGTAAATGTCAATAGGCTAAAACGGAGAAACATATAAAAAGTCCAATGACAATAACGGAGACACCAAATAGGGCTTTTGATACGGTGTACGTAGATACAATTGGACCATTTCCAAAGTCAATTTATGGAAATGAATATGCAGTCATAATGATATGTGACTTAACTAAATACTTGGTAACAATACCAGTAAAAGATAAATCAGCTAAGACGATCGCAAAAGCGATATTTGAAAATTTTGTGCTTATATACGGTCCAATGAAGATGTTCATTTCAGGTATGGGCACAGAATACAAGAAATCTATACTGACAGAACTTTGCAACCTATTGAAGATAGATAAACGCACGTCGACAGCACATCATCACCAGACACTAGGTACGATAGAAAGAAGTCACCTGACTTTTAATGAATACGTACGAACTACATATCAGTAGATAAAGACGACTGGGATGAATGGCTCAAATATTTCACGTACTGTTTTAATACTATACCATCTACAGTACATGATTATTGCCCTTATGAACTTATTTTTGGAAAAATTCCAAACAATATTAGACAATTTAGTGAAGTAGATAGAGTTGCACCACTTTATAATATAGATAATTATGCTAAAGAAATTAAATTTAGATTAGAAGTAGCAATAGATAGAGTTAAAAAACTATTAAATATAAATAAAATGAAACAAAAAATTAATTATGATAAAACAAAATTAGATTACAATTTTAAAATAGGAGATTTAGTCTTAGTAAGAAATGATGCAGGACATAAGTTAGAGATGGCATATAAAGGGCCATATAAAATTAAGAAAATAGATTTCAGAAATAATGTAACCATAGTTGATAAGAAAATAAATAAAGAACAAATAGTTCATAAGAATAGACTTAAGTTATACAATATTAAATAAACAATATGCATTCTTTTCTTTAAATCTATATTTGTAAATAAAATAAAATAAATTTATTGTAAAATCTGAAACTTGCATTGGATACAACCACAAAAAAAAACAACAGTACAATTAATAAAAGAATGTCCATAGAACAAAAATGTTATATGAACATTCTTATAAAAATGGAAGGTGTAGCGTCACACGACTTTCGTAGTGTGCTGTATAATACCCACACTGCATAGCGTACAATATTTGCAAATGCGGAAATAACAAATATCAATATTATTGACCACTGCATTTACAAAACATTGTATGACTGCGTATATTGTTGTTGGATGTTGTTGTTACGCTGGCACACTTATGTTTATGCTGACCCAAGTGCACGTAACACATTGTTGTTAATATAGGTTGAAAATATGTATATAAAGAAGAACATTCTATAATAAATTAATCATTTTAATAATTTTGCATTAAAAGACTCAGCTCCTAGATAGAGCTGAAGAACTAAATAAACAAATAAAATAACAAATTAATTTATCTTGTTTGTTATATAGTGATTCATAATTAATGTTTGTTATACATGGGATAACTTAAACCCTGGGGAGAGCTTTAACCTTCCAGCGGTTACCTTGCCCGATATACAATGGGCTGTCTCAAGATTTAAGGATAAGAAAGCGCCTGGACCTGACGGCATTACTAACCATGTATTGAAAGAAGTTGTCGAGTGCTGTGGCGATCAGCTACTGCTACTTATGAATTCTTGCCTGCGACATTGATCTTTTCCATCACTATGGAAAAGACAGGAGCTAGTGCTCTTGCCAAAGGATAAGAAGCCGTTAGAAGACCCGTCATCATATCGGCCATTGTGCATGATAGATACCTGCGGAAACTACTGGAGAGTATAGTCTGTAGGAGACTGGAGGAGTACATCGATGGAGCAGAAGGTCTGTCCGAAACACAATACGGTTTTGGAAAACGTAGGACAACAATAGATGCCATAAAGAAGGTAGTAGACACCGCAAAAGGGGAAATAGAAAGCAAATGTTGGAAGAATGGCGCCAAGGAATACTTTGTGGTTGTAAGTTTAGATGTCAAAAATGCTTTCAATTCGGCTAACTGGGAGAATATTGTGAATGTCTAAGCCGGCTCAATACCCCAACATATCTAGCGGCAATAGCAAAAGATTATTTTCGAAAGAGGATTTTAACTTATTCAACAGATGATGGAATAATGGAATACGAAGTAACAGGAGGAGTGCCACAGGGATCCGTGCTGGGACCACTGCTATGGAATGTTATGTATGATGGTGTTTTAAGACTGAATCTTCCAGAAAGGTTGAATATCATAGGTTTAGTAGATGATATAGCGTTGGTAATTGTGGTAAAAATTATAAGTGAAGCTAAGACAGTTTCGTAATGTAGTGGTCAGATCGTGGCTGAGCTCGATGGGTCTTTCATTGGCTGAACATAAGACTGAGGCTGTATTAACAACTAGTTGTAAAATTGTGGAACAAATCAATCTCCAAATCGGAAACTGAGAAATAAGGACTAAGGATTGTATTAAGTATTTAGGCGGTAGGATAGATAATGCCGAACATGAGAGGTCCTAAATATCTAAGGAGGAAGGTCCTAGCGGGAGTTGTTGGAAATAAAATCCTCTATGTTGCTCCAATATGGGCAGAATCCACCGGACTTAAGACATATGGTGCGAGGATTAACTCTGTTTATAGGCTAACGGCGCTTCGGGTGTGTTCTGCATACAGGACTGTATCCGACGAAGCGGCCTTTGTAATTGCGGCTATGATACCAATTGATATATTGGCGAGAGAGGCTAGGTATTTGTCGGAGTCACATGGCTCATTGGAGAATAGCAGTATTATCAGTGACGCTAGGAGAAATAGTATTGCGGAGTGGCAGGCGAGGTGGGCAAGAGTTACAAAGGGTAGATGGACGTACACTTTGATATCGGATGTTTACGGTTGGTACAGTAGACGGCATGGCAGCATGAATTTTTATCTGACCCAATTCCTAAGTGAAAACGGTTGCTTCAGAGCGTACTTGTACCGCTTCGGACGAGACAGCTCTCCGTCTTGTCCATAATGTGTTGAAAGTGATGAAGACCCACAACATGTCTTCTTTGCCTGTCCGCGGTTTGATTTGGAGAAGGTAACATCGGAGGGACAAGTTGGTAATAGTATTTGCACGGGGAATATAGTTCAGATTATGTTGGCCTCATTGGACAACTGGGAGCACGTTGTGACGGTGATCTGTTCTGCGCTTTACTGTAACAAAAGAATTTCTGTTACAAGCAGAATAAGAAAGAAGAAAAAAATAATAACCTTGATCTTGAAATTATTTTCAAGTTCAAGTATGTACGGTAAACAACACCTTATATGGTAACATATTAATGGAAAATTTTTTGTTCTATTTTTGCAAACTGATTAATGGAGCGATTTGTTTGTCACTTCGTTGTTTATATGAATTCATGATTGTTCATGTATGTATGGGTCAACTACAGCTTGCAATCCTTCTCGTTCTCCCCCTTGGTTTTCAGCTATTGGTATTAGCTTGCCCCTTCATTCACTCAATAATCTCACTTACTCTCTCTCCTTTTAATATGAGTTGGTATTTTTTTTTTACGAAAAGAGTGAGATTATGAACGAGTGTATGTATATCTATGTGTATTAGGGATAAAGAGATAAAAAGTTACATAATGACATACATAGGCTATTCTATGAGTGAGCGTAGGTAATATGGGTGAGCGTAGGTAATACAAAAAAAAACAGGTTTATTTTTTTGGTTGTGCTAGAGAAAAAAAAAAGGCTTGTATAATTGGTGGTATGAAGATGACGCCAGAATTTAAAAGGCATTGAAGTGATGGCCGTGAAAAGAAAAGGTTTAAAATTAGTGTACAAGTTAAGAACTTTAAAAAAAGAGTTAAAAAAGAAAAAAAAATTTAATTGATAAAAGTTTAAGAAAGTTTTAAGGAATTTAAGAAAGTTATATAAGACAGAAAAAAAAACATCAAATTATAAACGAAAAGTTAACAGATTAATTGATACCTCACAATTATTAAAGAAATTTAAAACAAAAGAAAAGATTTAAGTACTATTCAAAATTTAAAACTTTAATAAATTAAAAACTTAAAATAAGGAAGTGAATAGATCAAATTTAAGAAATTAAAGAAATTTAAAACAAAAAACAAGAATAAAAAGACACATATATAAAATTGAAAATTTTTTAAGAAACTAGAGACATTTAAAATTTAAAGACACAAGTTAAGAAAGTTAAAAGAAACAAAATAACATAACGGCCAACAAACTTAAAGGAAATCACTAAGCCAAAACCGCGGCGATGGAAAGACAACCCCGGAGACAGCAGAAAGAGGCCGTAACGAACAATTTTATTTTATTAAATTTTCTACATATTTCATTAATACCATAATAAAGGAACCTTATCATCATCTAGAAATTAAATTAAATTAAATTAAAGATTTTCTAAATTTAAGTGGCATTCAAGATTTGCTAAATTCAACTTAAACTAGAATTTTCCTAAATTAAAATGGATTAACGATTTTATAAATGTAAGTTAATTAAATTTTCTAAACTAAAATTTTTCTATGTTAAATAAATGGAAGATATTCAAAATTTAAAATTTTTCTAAACGAAACGTAGGATTAAATTAAATGTTTGCTAAATTGGGTAAAAGACATAATTTCCTCAGATCAAGTTTTGTTAAACGAAACAAATAATTTCCTAAAATTTAAGATTTTTCTAATCATAAAATTTTCTGTAAGGTTAAAATTATTATAAACTCAAGATTTTCTAAAATTATAAAAAAAAAAATTATAAAAAAAAAACAAAAAAATATGTTTTTTTTTGTTGCTAAACTAATATTTTCTACAGAAGCATGTTTCTAAACATAAATATATTTCTAAATTATAAAATTTCCTAAATTCAAATTCAACTACAAATTTTCTAAATTAATAAAATTTATTCAATATAAGTTTAACTAAAATTTCCTAAATACCAAACTAACTACATTTTTTTCATAAATTAATAAAATTTACTAAATGTAAATTGGACTAAAAATTTTGCTAAATCCAGATTTTGCTACTTAAAAAAAAAAAAAATTACAGTTATACATAGTCATGAAGACATAACTGTTTGCAAACCTGAAGAGTGTAATGATTAGTTTATAAAGTAAAAACAAAAACAAAAAATATATAAAATTTGGTGAGATAAAATTTTTCTAAAATTTAAATTTTTCTAAAATTAACATTTCTATAAAATTAAATTATAAAACTAAATTATGCTAATTATGATAAAATTAATTTAAAATTTAAATTTAAAAGAAAAACCCTTAAAATGAAGGGTAAATAAAAACTTTTATATTTATAAACCCAATGTAGAAACCTAATCAAACCAAACTTTTTATTATTTAGTGGGTTACCTCCAATTGAGATGGAGTCGAGGTAACATGGTAGGGAGGGCTAAAGGGGCAGAACACCTCGTCCCCAATCCCCATGTAAGTATGAACATCCATCCTTTAGCATCCGTGTTAATTGACAGTTTTTTTTGTAAATCGCACGTGAAAATCTGTAGTGCGGTTTCCCTGGGCCTGAGCAAGACCCCACCCATCCAGCGAGCTAGGCCCCTACGCCAGCACGTGCGACCAGCAAAGGCTCAGGGAAACGGAAGCGGATCTTCCACCACCGCCGCACCATTACAGAAATGGCGCCCAACGTGGGGCCGATAAGTGATAATTTCGATAACCACGTTGCTAACACCAACGTGGGGCCCGAAACAATAGTCCATTTTTTTATTACTTAAATTTTGTTTTTGCCTAAATAGGAACTTTAATTTATTTTTATTTTAACATCTGTGCACCGGGAAAGCACCAATTGTTCCTAATTCCTAATTTTTTTTATATATGTGTTCTTAAATTCATGCCTCCTTTCAATTTCTGGAATTTTGATTAAATATGCGTATATCGCTATTTAAATTAACCGAAATTGGGATGGGTTTTGAATTTAAGTTCACCCTTCAACAATTTAATTTAATTTTGTGTGATTTTTTTACTTTGCTTTGGTCAGTAAAGATTATTTCCGGAATATAAGAATTTCTAAATGAACCGGTTACTTATCCGAAATAATTTTTATAGTACGAAATCGTAGCAAAGATTCGGAAACAATTTAAAGTCTCAAATTTAAAATTTTTATTTTTTTTGATGGATGGTCATACTTACTTACGGATTTTTTTTAAATGATTGGTTTGGTTTGGATAACTACATTGGGTTGACAATTTATTGAAATTTTTTTGAAAATATATTGAAAAGTATATTGAAAATTTTGTTTGAAATTTTTTTTGAAATCTTTTTAAAATTTTTATAGTGAAAATTATATTTTGAAAACTATAGTGAAAAGCTATATTGAAAATTAAAATATTGAAAATTTATATTGAAATACTATATTGAATTATATTAAATTTATATTGAAAATTATATATTAAAAATTTACTAACAATTTATTGAATTATAACTCTATTGAAAAAGTATATTGAAATTTTTAGAATTTTTTGACATTAAGAATGGTATTTTGAAATTTTTTTATTAAATTTAAGGGAACTTATATTGAAACTTTTGATAATTTTTTTTAAAGTTAAGTCTGCTTTGAAACTTAATTGAAAATTTAATTTTGTACGTTTTTTGCGTGGGTTCGATTGGAACTCAAATAATTGTTCAACTGTGCGTCACTTACAATACTTTTCACCTCAGTCGATTGCCGTTTTGTTCAATTGGAACTAAATTTTTATCAATTTAAATTAACGTAAATTATAAAAATTCCTTTTTGGAATTCATAAAATTCACAGTTGTGGGCCGTACCACCTTTGTTCACTTGGAACTAAAATTGTAATCAATTTGAACGCGTGTCATTCCTTAAATATTTCCCATTAACTTCTTTGAACTTTACCTAGCTCCGCCAAACTCAACCTTATAAACGCTCATCTATTTTTTACAGCCTATATTTGTTCTATGAGAACACATTGAATTTCATTTATATTATTAAATTGTGTAACATCTCATTACCTTTGCAATCATTGTCGTTATACCAACACTCATTTCATTCATTTCATTCATTATATTGTCCGAATATATATTCGTTTAAAATTTTTATATTTAGTCCGACATCATGGCGTTACGACATAGTCCAGGAAGTTTAGCTTCGGCTTTGGGCGAGAACGTTTGTTTAATTTGCCAGGAAATTTACGATAATACTAGTAATTTAGTTTCTACCAGGTGTAGGCACATCTTTCACCAAGAGTGCAAGTTTAATTTTCTAAACGTTTCGACTTGTTGTCCGCAGTGTAATAAAACTGTCACTAAAAACAGTTTGTTAAAACATTCCGTCCGAGTTAATAATGAAAGTTTACCAGTTAATACTGGAACGATTCCGAAATCCGCGGAAAGAATTTTATCCAGCAGAAAGGAAAGAAATGCAGAGTTCAATGCTAGCCGAAATATTTCCCCAGGTCAGACTAGTGGCGAAGGAAGAGAGAGTTTAGAGGATCGTACTAGATCCAAAATAGAAAATAGTTTCCAAGGCGAAATGAATAAGCTTCACGCCGTAGTGGAAAGATTGTCCCAGCAATTCTCAAGTGTAAACCTTAGTGCAAATAGAGAGCCTGAATGGCCCAGAGAGATCTTTCCGAATGCGTCCGTCCCTCGAAATTTTTCAGCACCGTCTTTTCATCAGGTTCCCCAGGAACCTACTTTTGTCCCTCCGCGTAATATTAGGCCTCCTTCAACTCACCGGTCTGTGCCAGCAAGTAGTGAGAGAGCATCTTTATCGTCTGTTGCTCTTAATAATAGCGGCAAAATTGCAAGTCTGATAAATAGTTGGAACTTAACTTTTAATGGAAACACCACCGGGTTGCCGGTAGAAAAATTTATTTATATGGTCAATTCTTTGACAAAAGGCAGTTTAGCAGGAGATTTTAGATTATTAGGCGACCATTGTCACATTTTGTTTACGTCCAAAGCTAAAGAATGGTATTGGCGATATCGCAGCACCGTCGATAGAATCGACTGGGAAGATTTGTGCAGAGCCCTTAAAGCGCATTTTAGCGATCATTTATCTGATTTAGATATCAGAGAAATGATCAGAGACCGAAAGCAAAATGCTAACGAAAGCTTTGACGATTTTCACCACGCCATTCTGCAGCTTTGCGATCGTCTACGATATCCCCTGAGCGAGCCTGAATTGACTGAAATTTTGAGAAGAAATTTAAGACCTCATTTGAGGAGAGAATTGTTCTACCTCCAAATTGACAATGTCTCTCATTTACGTCAATTAGTTTTGCGACGAGAGGCACTGAGTTTCGAACTCGATAGAACTAGAAATAGATGTAGAGGATGAATTTTTCGAAGAAGACCCACCTGAAGAAGTTTGCGAGGTCCGCAAACCAAAAGAAGACCCTGCTAAACGCAAAATTAATATCTGCTGGAACTGTAGAAAAGAAGGCCACAGATATACGGACTGTCTCGAAGACAGAACCATATTTTGTTATGGATGTGGTACCGTAGGTGTCTACAGACCCCAATGTGAAAAGTGTCAGGGAAACTTCCAGGCGAGCGCCAGCAACAACACCAGCTTCCGCTCGAGAATGAATTAAGTTCCCCTTCAAGCGAAAACATCATTGAAAACGTTATCCACCCCACAGAAATTTTAAAGACCAGCTCTGACGGTAGCTCACAAACCGATTTCACCAATTTTACCAATTTTACAATTATGAAAAATGACAAGGAAAAGTCTAAACCAGTTTTATTTCCCATCAAGCCCTATCATGAAAGAGTTAGATTATATGAGTTAGCTAGAAAACGAATTTTCTGCGAATCGATTAACACCCCAGCGAAATTTAACACGCAAATTCATAAAGTAAAAAGAAGTACTCTACGAATTAGAATTTTTTATAAAATGTTAAAATTAAACAAGTTTAAAGTCCGAAGTTGCATTGAATCTATTGAGAAGTCAAAATCAGACATAAGACCCTATATCCAAATTGATATTTTTGGAATGAAATTATTAGGCCTTTTGGATTCAGGCGCCTCTTTATCTTGCATAAGTGGTTCCGCTGCAAAAACTTTTCTTGGTAAGAAGCGATATAAAATTTTAGGTTTCGTAGAAACAAACGTCACCTACCGAAATATTACCAAATTAGTAAGTTTTTATATAATACCAGATTTAACCCATGAGGTATACTTAGGAATAGATTTTTGGCATTCGTTCGGACTTATGTCTATGATTTTTGGGAACAGCCCATTAAAAATTGAAGAGCTTAATCAAGTTTGCGAAGAGAATATTCTAACCAACGAACAGCGAAATAGATTAGATCAAATTATAAAGATTTTTCCAGATTTTGACAAAGAAGGTTTAGGTAAGACCACCATTTTAGAGCATTCGATTGAAATAGAGCCAGGAGTCAAACCCATCAAGCAAATGTACTTTTCTGTCTCTCCCGCAGTAGAAAAGAAAATTCATGACGAAGTTGATCGCATGTTGGCGCTCGGAGTGATAGAAAAAGCCCCTCCTACTTGTTCTTGGAATAGTCCTGTAGCTTGCGTCCAGAGAGAAGGAAAATTCAGACTATGTCTGGACTCTCGAAAATTAAATAGTGTAACAATTCGCGATGCCTACCCTCAACCTAAAATCAACGGAATTTTATCAAGATTACCTAAAGCTGAATTTATTTCATCTTTAGATTTAAAACATGCTTTTTGGCAAGTTAGTTTAGAAGAAAATTCTCGCGACAAGACAGCTTTTACTGTTCCCAATAGGCCCTTATATCGATTTAAAGTAATGCCTTTTGGTTTAACCAATGCACCCCAAACTCTTTGCCGATTAATGGATGTTATTATTCCACCGCATCTTAAAAATCGAGTCTTCGTTTATTTAGACGATTTGCTCTTAGTAAGCGATGATTTCGAAGAACATATTTCTTTATTGCTCGAAGTAGCACAATTAATTCGCAAAGCCGGTCTGACGTTAAATATTGCAAAATGCAAATGGTGCATGAAGGAAGTCCGATATTTAGGTTATATAATTGGTTCTGGGTGTATAAAACCTGATCCCAGTAAAGTTTCCGCGATTAAAGGTTTAACTGAACCAAAAACAGCCAAAGAGGTTCGCCAATTTTTAGGTCTTGTAGGTTGGTACAGACGATTTTTGGAAAATTTTGCATCCCTAACTAGTCCGTTAACTGACCTTACAAAAAAATGTAAAACGTTTGTCTGGAACCCTGAAGCGCAAAGGTCCTTTGATTTAATCAAAGAAAAATTAACCTCTGCTCCGTTATTAATAACACCGAATTTCGAACGACCTTTCATCATTTCTTGTGATGCTTGCAAAACAGGAGTCGGTGGAGTTTTGGCTCAAGAAGATGAAAATGGTGTCGAAAGGCCCATTGCATTTTTCTCGCATAAATTAAATAGAGCCCAACAGAACTACTCTATCACCGAACTCGAATGCCTTGCTGCAGTTTTAAGCATAGAAAAATTTAGAGAGTATGTAGAAGGTCACGAATTTTGTGTCATTACGGACCACGCTTCATTAAAATGGTTAATGCATCAACCAGACCTAAATGGCCGGCTAGCTCGTTGGTCTATGAAACTGCAAGGTTTCAACTTTTCAATTTTACACCGTAAGGGAAGTGAACATATTGTTCCCGATGCATTATCGAGGTTACCAACCGAAAACGAAAACCCCCTAAATTTTGAAAACATTGACAGCTTAGATACGTTAGAACCAGAGATAGATTTATCTTCTCCATATTTTTCATCAGCACAATATATTAAATTGATCGCTGATATCGAAAACAATCAAAATCGTTTGCCCGATTTGAAAGTCGTAGATGGTTTCATCTACAAACGCGTAGAGTTTTCACGCGACGAATTTTCAGAGGCTCGATCATGGAAGTTGTGGGTTCCACAGGAACTTACCTCTTGTGTGATCGAACGCGCTCATAATCCACCCATGTTTGCACATGGAGGTGTGGGAAAACCCTCGAACGATTGAGGAGAAATTTTTATTGGCCCAATATGGCTACTCAGGTTAGATCCTTTGTATTAAGTTGCGACATTTGCAAACAAAGCAAAGCGCCAAATTTTATTTTAAAACCACATATGGGTGTTCAAGCCAAATCGGCTAGACCTTTTCAAAGGTTATATTTAGATTTTATTGGACCTTATCCGCGGTCAAAAGCTGGCAATGTAGCAATTTTTTTGGTATTAGACCATTTCACCAAATATCCCCTATTTAAAGCCTTACGTAAAATGTCAACCAATTCGGTAATAGATTTTCTTGAAAAAAATGTCTTTCATTTATTCGGCGTGCCTGAAGTCGTTATTACAGACAACGGTTCTCAATTTAGATCGTCGCTTTTTGCAAGTTTTTTAACTAAATATGGAGTAAAATATATTTTCACAGCCATTTATTCACCCCAATCTAATAACTCTGAACGAGTTAATCGATCCATTATCGCTGGAATACGTTCGTATCTAGGAAAAGACCAGCGTACGTGGGATACGAATTTGAGCCAAATAGGAGTCGCGTTGAGAAGCTCATATCACAGTTCATTAGGATTTTCGCCGTATTATGTTCTGTTCGGACAACAAATGATGACTCACGGACAATCCTATGAGATTTCAAAAAATTTAGATTTGTTAGAAGAAGGCGTCGATGTCTTAGATCGTTCGGATAAATTGCATTTCATTAGGCAGAAAGTTCACGAAAATTTAGAAAAAGCGTATGAAATGAACAAAAGACACTACGATCTGAGAACTAGGGCTGTTAATTTTTCAGAAGGAGAATTGGTTTACCGACGAAATTTTTCGCAGAGCAATAAAGCTTCTGCATATAATTCTAAACTTGCCCCTATATTTTTAAAGGCCAAAATTTTAAAGAAAATTGGTTATTGTAATTATAAATTGGTGGATTTAGCCGGAAAAGACCTTGGCATGTATCACGCGAAAGATTTGCAAAAAGCCAATGCGTAAATACCCTACATATCCGTTTTCAGTTGATTTTTCCTTTCATGGAAATCAAAACCATCTGTTTTGTGACGGTGATCTGTTTTGCGCTTTACTGTAACAAAAGAATTTCTGTTACAAGCAGAATAAGAAAGAAGAAAAAAAGTTACATAATGACATACATAGGCTATTCTATGAGTGGGTGAGCGTAGGTAATACAAAAAAAAAACAGGTTTATTTTTTTGGTTGTGCTAGAGAAAAAAAAAGGCTTGTATAAAGGCATTGAAGTGATGGCCGTGAAAAGAAAAGGTTTAAAATTAGTGTACAAGTTAAGAACTTTAAAAAAGAGTTAAAAAAGAAAAAAAAATTTAATTGATAAAAGTTTAAGAAAGTTTTAAGGAATTTAAGAAAGTTATATAAGACAGAAAAAAAAACATCAAATTATAAACGAAAAGTTAACAGATTAATTGAAACCTCACAATTATTACAGAAATTTAAAACAAAAGAAAAGATTTAAGTACTATTCAAAATTTAAAACTTTAATAAATTAAAAACTTAAAATAAGGAAGTGAATAGATCAAATTTAAGAAATTAAAGAAATTTAAAACAAAAAACAAGAATAAAAAGACACATATATAAAATTGAAAATTTTTTAAGAAACTAGAGACATTTAAAATTTAAAGACACAAGTTAAGAAAGTTAAAAGAAACAAAATAACATAACGGCCAACAAACTTAAGGGAAATCACTAAGCCAAAAAAGCGGCGATGGAAAGACAACCCCGGAGACAGCAGAAAGAGGCCGTAACGAACAATTTTATTTTATTAAATTTTCTACATATTTCATTAATACCATAATAAAGGAACCTTATCATCATCTAGAAATTAAATTAAATTAAATTAAAGATTTTCTAAATTTAAGTGGCATTCAAGATTCGCTAAATTCAACTTAAACTAGAATTTTCCTAAATTAAAATGGATTAACGATTTTATAAATGTAAGTTAATTAAATTTTCTAAACTAAAATTTTTCTATGTTAAATAAATGGAAGATATTCAAAATTTAAAATTTTTCTAAACGAAACGTAGGATTAAATTAAATGTTTGCTAAATTGGGTAAAAGACATAATTTCCTCAGATCAAGTTTTGTTAAATGAAACAAATAATTTCCTAAAATTTAAGATTTTTCTAATCATAAAATTTTCTGTAAGGTTAAAATTATTATAAACTCAAGATTTTCTAAAATTATAAAAAAAAAAAGTTATAAAAAAAAAACAAAAAAATATGTTTTTTTTTGTTGCTAAACTAATATTTTCTACAGAAGCATGTTTCTAAACATAAATATATTTCTAAATTATAAAATTTCCTAAATACATATTCAACTACAAATTTTCTAAATTAATAAAATTTATTCAATATAAGTTTAACTAAAATTTCCTAAATACCAATCTAACTACATTTTTTTCATAAATTAATAAAATTTACTAAATGTAAATTGGACTAAAAATTTTGCTAAATCCAGATTTTGCTACTTAAAAAAAAAAAAAAATTACAGTTATACATAGTCATGAAGACATAACTGTTTGCAAACCTGAAGAGTGTAATGATTAGTTTATAAAATAAAAACAAAAACAAAAAATATATAAAATTTGGTGAGATAAAATTTTTCTAAAATTGAAATTTTTCTAAAATTAACATTTCTATAAAATTAAATTATAAAACTAAATTATGCTAATTATGATAAAATTAATTTAAAATTTAAATTTAAAAAAAAAACCCTTAAAATGAAGGGTAAATAAAAACTTTTATATTTATAAACCCAATGTAGAAACCTAATCAACCCAAACTTTTTATTATTTAGTGGGTTACCTCCAATTGAGATGGAGTCGAGGTAACATGGTAGGGAGGGTTAAAGGGGCAGAACACCTCGTCCCCAATCCCCAAGTAAGTATGAACGTCCATCCTTTAGCATCCGTGTTAATTGACAGTTTTTTTTGTAAATCGCACGTGAAAATCTGTAGTGCGGTTTCCCTGGGCCTGAGCAAGACCCCACCCATCCGGCGAGCTAGCCCCTACGCCAGCACGTGCGACCAGCAAAGGCTCAGGGAAACGGAAGCGGATCTTCCACCACCGCCGCACCATTACAACGTATGTTGGTATGTGAAGTTGGTTCTTTTGGAACTTCGTATTCAAGAGGAGATTCGCAAGAGAGAATCTAGGATTAGTTGAGGTTTTTGCTATACGTTCCCCACCCTGTGATGAAATACTTCTACGGTGGTTCCGCAGGGATTGTGGGCTAGTGTACCGAGGCTTTTTTTAGCGTGTTCAAGTCTCGCACAAAGTCTTTCGATGATTTTTACCTCGTAAAAAAAAAGACACGTGCCTCTCAACCTCTCACACACACACACAACGGCCCCGCAGATTGGGAACCTATGTATGCACCACGCTTGTACTGAAAAATTGGGCTGGTACCGCTATATACATACAACTGTGATTCACTAAGTAAACCTTAACGACAGTCGACAAGTCTATTTTTCTATTTATTTAAATTGTAAACGAGTGGCATCTCTGTTAAAATAAGCACAAATAATAGAAAATAAACAAATCACTTCATGTTTGGCAGGATGATTTTATGTTTATGTATAGTTTTTTAATTTCTTTTTTAATATTTATTTTATTTGTTTGAAAATAAAATAATTAATTGAATATGCTATTTTATTTTTTATACCCTATACCACTATGTGGTTTGGGTATAATGGATTTGTGCTGCTGTTTGAAACAACAAAAAATATTTGATCTACACCCATCTTTAATTATACCGATCGAATCAGAATCACTATCTGATTCGATTTAACGATGTCCGTCCGTCTGTGTGTCCATGTAAAGCTTGTAATTAAACTGCAGGTCGCAAATATGAATGTATTTTGATGAAATTTGGTATTTGATCTTTTATCGGCCATGGAATGAACGCTATTGAAATTGGTGAGAATCGGTTCATGTTAAGACCTAACGCCCATACAAATGACCCCTATGTAATCAACAAATATTGCCATAAGATCCAAATTATCATACAAATCTTAGTCAAATTGGGTTTGTATGCATATATTACATCCATTAATCAGTAGTCCAAAAATGATCCTTATTGGATAACTCTTAGTCATAGGCCCCATATAGAACTGCTTCCCGAACTTCACT
Organism: Cordilura impudica; assembly: GCA_963682025.1. Lineage (NCBI taxonomy): Eukaryota > Metazoa > Arthropoda > Insecta > Diptera > Scathophagidae > Cordilura > Cordilura impudica. The sequence continues at coordinate 5,895 of CAVMKG010000878.1, read as the reverse complement.
TAAATCTATCAAAAAACAAAACAAGTAAGAAAATTATAGTCGGTCTAGACCGACTATACGATACCCTATACCATGCGTTTAGAAACCCTATCTCTTAGGCCCAACTAACTGGACATAGAAAATAAGCAAAAACCACATTTGAGTGGGATTTTCATTAATTTTTTTGGCTGCAGATATGAAAAAGTTCATATCGGTTGCTATATCTATATGGGGACTAGGTCCAAAAATGGACCGATCCTGATCATGTTTGGTAAAGTCTCTTGCATTTTGCAAGAATATATACAAACAAAATTTGAGAAGAATCAGTGCAATATTTTTGTTTTTTAATAGATATAAGTGAAAATTGGGAAGCAGCTCTATATGGGGCCAAAGGGATCATTTTTGGACTACTCATTAATGGATGTAATGAACGCATATAAACCCAATTTGAGTAAGATCTATATGACAATTTGGATCTTATGACAATTTATGTCGATTTCATAGGGGTAATTTGTATGGGGGCTAGGTCTGAACATGGACCGATTCTCACCAATTTCAATAGCGTTCATCTCATGGCCGATAAAAGCTTATATGCAAAATTTCATCAAAATATATTCATATTTGCGACCTGCAGTTTGATTACAAGGTTTACATGGACACACAGACGGACGGACGGACGGACGGACGGACATTGTTAAATCAACTCAGAAAGTGATTCTGATTCGATCGGTATAATGAAAGATGGGTCTAGGTCAAATATTTTTGGTTGTTACAAACAGCAGCACAAAGTCATTATACCCAAATCACATAGTGGTATAGGGTATAAATATTGCACTGATTCTTCTCAAATTTTGTTTGTATATATTTTTCCAAAATAACGATGTCCGTCCGTCCGTCTGTGTGTCCATGTAAACTTTGTAATCAAACTGCATGTCGCAAGTATGAATATATTTTGATGAAATTTGGTATGTAAGCTTTCATTGATTGGCCATAGGATGAACGCTATTGAAATTGGTGAGAATCGGTCCATGTTCAGACCTAGCCCCTATACAAATTACCCTTATGAAATCGACATATATTGCCATAAGATCCAAATTGTCATATAGATCTTACTCAAATTGGGTTTGTATGCATTTATTATATCCATTAATGAGTAGTCTGAAAATGATCCCTGGGACAACTCTTAGTGATAGGCCCCATATAGAGCTGCTTCCCGATCTTCACTTAAATCTATCAAAAAAGAAAACAAGTAAGAAATTATATTCGGGCAAGCCCGACAATATAATACCCTAAACCATGGTAGTTTTGTGGAATAATTAGTTTCTTTCATAACTCTTTAAAGTTTAGAAGTGCTAAAGCTCTCCCGCCACGTCACGGCTTATTCCTTGGGAGAGTATGTGTGTTATTTCACATATTCGTTATTTTATTATGTAACCTTAATTATTTTTTATTGTGTTATTTGGCTAATATCCTTTTGTTTGTTTTATTTGAAAATAAGCTAATACGGCCTAAGATTTTTAATGTAAATAAAACTGCATTTAAATTACATTTCTTTCCGACGTTTCGTCAATTCTTTGTTGACTTTTTCAAGGAAATTCTATTTAATATAAAAAAACATCACGTTAAAACAATTTAAAATACACTATATATATGACAATAACTTACAGTAACATGAGTATTATTTATCACATTTAAAAATTAATTTAATTTACATCCAACATAAACAATAAAAATTACATTGAACATATATTAATAACAAGTACTCAGCTTAAAATAATATCACAGTAAAGTTATTGTATTGCAACCCTGTAACTAGCATTAATTTTGTCAGTATCCTCTTTTAAATTCATCGTATATTCCTTTTTCTGTTGGATTCGTAAACTTTCTATGGTGTACCTTTTCTTTTCAATGGGTTCTCTATCTAATATTTTTACTTTTTTAAAGTCAGCTGTATGACCTGTCTCCAATACGTGTTGCGCCAAAGCTGTTGCGAGTTTTTGTTTGGCAATGTCGTTTTTGTGTTCTCCCATTCTCGTCTCTAGCGTGCGTTTGGTTGTACCAATATAAATTAAATCACAGCTGTGGTCGGTATCCCCTTTACATCTGATTTCGTACACTATATTATTTTGTTGTTGTTTATCGATGGGTGCTTTAGTGTTTGAGAAAATTGTACTAAGTGTTGTGTTTGGTTTGTATGCGTAGTTGATATTTTTGTTTTCTATTGTGTTTCTTATATTCTTTGAGTCAGTCAAGCCAGGAACATACCGTACACTGTAAAATTGTTTATCTTGTGTGTCGTTTTTATTTTCAATATTATTGTTTTTTATTTTGTTTTGGGTTTCATTTATCAATGAATAAATTAGTCGTTTAGGAAAACTGTTTTCCTTTAATGTTTTTGTGATTTTGTAGATGTTTGTATTGTGAAATTGTTGATCGCTGATGCTTAAAACTCTGCGTATAAAGTTTTTTGCTGTATTTATTATTTGGCTTCTAGGTTGTGTTGAATTAAAATTCATAATTCTACCAGATGCAGTATCTTTCGTGTACCAATCAAATATTATTCGGTAATCTTGTCTATATAATTTTGTGTCCAAGAATGGGATTGCCTTTTCGTTTTCAATTTCCATCGTGAATTGTATTTTCGGGTGATGTTTGTTAAAAGTTCTCAGTATTTCATCCTTGTCGTCAGTATTCACAATAGCCAATATGTCATCTACATACTTGGTTATGTATTTAAGGCGTATATTTTTTGTTTCTAATTCTTTAAGAGCTTCGTCCAGTAGGTTATCTAATACTATATCCGCTATAGTTGGAGAAAGTGGGTTGCCCATTGGCATTCCAAAGATTTGGTTATAAATTTTCTCATTATAAGCAAAATAATTATTATCACTTAGGCAAAACCGAAGTATTTTAAGAAACGTAGATTTGGGTATTTTCGTGTGATCTTTTATGACGTTCCATTTTCCCATTATAATTTTTATGGCCGCATGAATAGGGATGTTCGTAAAAAGAGATATGACATCAAGTGAAACCAATATATCCGTTTTATCTAGTTTTATATCTTTTAATTGTTTTTTCAGGTTTATTGTGTTTTTTATGTTGTAATCGTCAGAAGTAATATTCTTCAAAATTTGTCCTATATGTTTGGACAATCTATAGCACGGGACTTGTACCGATGAAACTATGGGCCTAAGTGGAATACCCTGTTTATGAATTTTAGGCAATCCGTATATACGTGGGGCAGTAGCTGCTGGGCAAAGGAGCTGTTTCTTTTGCCATGTGTCAATGTATTTGTTTTTGTGTAATTCCAAAACTATGTTGTTGTTTTCTTTCTGAAGTTTTATGGTAGGGTTCGTCCTCAGTATGCGGTAAGTATTTTTATCCTCCAATAATTCTTCCATTTTGTTTCTATATACGTTTTTATATATTGCCACCGTTTTATTTCCCTTATCTGCCTGAATAACTATAATGTCCTCATTTTTCCTCAAAAATTCTTTTGCCCTTTTGTAAATGTTAAGTATAAATTTTTCTTTAGGTGTATTATTCAGCTTCCTTTTAAATCTAGTGACATTATTTGCCAATTTCGTCCTTGCAATTTCCTTTGCTTTATCCTCGTTTTCGTCCATTGCTTGGATACCCTGTTCTACGTCGGCGATTATGTGTAACGGTGAAAAATTATGTTTATCTACCGGTAGTGCGAATTTTTTGCCTAATGATAGAATCCATTTAACTTCCATCGGAATGTCTACTTCGGTTTCATTTACAAACCAATTGTTATTAAAGTTAAGACCAAATATTTCAAACTGCTTTTCTTTGAGTGTATCTAATTTTCTGTTTTGTTTCTCACTCATGTTTTTAGTTATATGTTTTGTACGGTTTGTTTGTCTGTTCATAAAAGCTGTGAAGTCTTCTTCTATTAGCATTTTTTCAATTCCAGTTTTTAAATTATAAATTCTTCGCCTAATAAGTGTAATGTTAGTGTTGGTTTGTGATATTTCGAGGTTTAGAATTTTTTTTTTTTTTTTTGTGAAAATTGTATTCAACTTTTCTGAGTTGGTTCTTTATTGTTGTACATTCAAAAAGTTGTGTTACCTGTGCAGTGGTATTTTTTTTACTTTAAAGAAAATATAACTGCAAGATTAAATACTAGGAGCGTTTTGATAATTATTAATGTTAATAAATAATTTAAAACGAGTGCAAACTCTCTACACTAATTATATTTATATATGTTATAAGTAACTATATTATGAAGTTAATAAACAATATAAATATATTCATGAATTATAAAAATATATTTACTTGTTTTAACCCATTTATTCCAATAACTTTTACATGATTGAACATTTTATAAAAAAAAGTAAAATGAATCAGCAAAAAAACAAAATTACTTGGAAAATTTGTGGAATTAACCAATAATTTTAAAATTTTTAAATATAAATGTTAAGATTCTTAATGCTAATAAAATTTTTTCAAACTAGTAAAATATATGTTATATACCTGCTTAAAGTTAATATTGTTTCTCCTAATCGAGAAGATGTCAGAATACCTTAAATATAAAGTATGTATTATTTACATTAAATTCTACATTGATATGTTAACACATATCGCGTCATGGTAGCTATGAATAGTTTCATAAGTTTTAGCACTTACTGCGCTTTCGTCTAGATTGCTGAAACACCAATCTATTTGTGTTGTACTTTTTGTAGTACTCGTCCAAATTAACGAATTAAATCCTCTGTCTCTGAGATTTTCTTCAGTCTCACAACGACCATGTCTCCTGCATATATTGAAATCGCCGAGAATAATAGATTTTTCATTAAAATAATTATTAGAAGAGAACAAATTGTTTAACTCGGTATTAAGAGACCCTATCGGATACGTTTTATTTCTATAAAGAACTATCAGATTAATGTCACGGATTTTGAAAATAATAAATTCAAATGTTTTATTCCCAATGTGGATTTGTTTACTTTCGCAATATTCTACTTGATCCGCGACTTCGTTTTTCACATAAACAATGATACCACGTTTGCATCGATTGTTTATATTTCCGTTTGAATCTAATCGCATTCCAGACATAATTGTAAATCCTGGAATGTCATAGTTTTCATGACTTAATGTCCAAGTTTCGACAAAACACAAGATGTGAGATTCCATTATTAGTTTATCATTAGAAAAATCATCTTTATGAGCATGTAAACTTTGCACGTCATGATATAATACATTAATTAAATTCGTATCCTTAAAAAAATCAAAATGTGTTACTAATTTTTTGCTATTTTGAAGGTTATTCATCTCCATTTGGACTAAGTCATTAGTATTATTAATGTTTCTCGGTGGGAAATTTCCAACCAAATAAAGATGTAATGCACTTTTGGCTCGACTACAAGCTACATATAATGCCGATCGTTTCATTCCTGATTTTAAATGGACAACGACATTACTATATGTTGCTCCTTGGCTTTTATGAATCGTTATGCCTTCGGCCGGAACAACTGGAAATTGTTTACGATCAATGTTCACGTTTTCATTATTTTTGTATTGAAATGAGCGCACTATAGTTTCCAGGGGTGTCCAAAGAGGTTCTTCCGGATGTAGCGTTTGTGAACGAGCTAATACTCCAACAGAATCTTCAGAGAATTTAATCCACAATGTCAATGGTTTGCGAGCATTATCAAAGTCAATTTGCATAAGTTCTCCCGTAGCTCCATTGACCAATCCATCGTTGGTATTAACATTAATAGTCATCATATATTTTGCAGTTGTTTTCAAGAGTAATTTGTAAAGAAGACCCTGTGCTTCAGAAGACTTAAACTCTTTTACTGCTTCCAATATACGATTTCTATTATCCCTGGAAAGTCCAATAGCTTTAACATTGTCCTCAGCATAGCATATAAATTCCTCAGTTCGAATTTT